>RJWH01002071.1:0-255272 GCA_004363575.1 Solenodon paradoxus | reverse complement strand
AGAGAGAGAGGATTTACACCTAAGAAATCAAGCTGTGTTGAAAGCACAGCCCCACACCACACCGTTTTTCTTGTAGCAGAAGGAGTAGGGATGTCTCTTAATGAAGCCTGATGTTCCAGCTGCCAGGAGAGCTGATGGCTGGTAGGGGCTTGCATCGCCTCAGGCCTGAGGGAGAAAATAACTTCATGCTTCTCATTTAAGGAACTGGATTGAGAACCAGCCCCATGATACAAAAGTCTCCACAGGGCCAGAACATTTGAGAAACAATGAGGACATATTACATAGTGAAAAAGAAAATTGCATTTGCGCATTTGTGATAATGGACTGAACCGAGAGGGCAGTGACAAAGCAAAAGGAATTATGAGTTAAACCTCATGCTGTTTCCACTGCATTTACCTGAAAGGGTGACTTAGGAGTTGCTGGGTTTCCCAAGGGAGTTGGACAGCGTAGGATTTTAATAAAAGAGAGGTAAGGGCTACTATTTATTGAAGACTCAGGAGATAGCTAATGAAATAATAACCAGTTCTTATCGGGTGCTTGCCCTGTGCCGGGTAATATGAATTTCAGCAGCAATAGAGAGAAGGCACTGTCATTATTTCCATTTTAGAAACAAGGGCCTGGGACATGGGAAGTTAAGTAATACTCCCAAGGTCGCAGGGATAGCAGAATAGAGAAATGAGATTTAAATTCAGACAATTATGGTCTAAGAAAACTCAGCTTTTACTTGTTATGTTCTGTGGCACTTAGGGCACTGTAACATTTTATCTTTAAGTAGCCTCAAGTTTTTCATTATTCCGTCATTTCTTTTTTTAAGCAAAACTACAGGCAGGAATGAAGGTTAGCAGGCAAGCAGGCAGGGAGACAGAGAAGGAAGAAGCATTTTCATTTTTTTTAATTGTTCATCTTGGCCGTACCCCTGGATGTGAATCTGGGTCCTTGGGATGTATGTGGATTGCACTTAGCCAGAGGTGGTGCATCCAACTGCTGCTTCACCAGGGTGCGCCATATTCCATAATTAGTTGTTGAGTGTTTAATACATATTGGACCCTAGGTTTTGATTCAT
This sequence comes from Solenodon paradoxus, assembly GCA_004363575.1. Classification (NCBI taxonomy): domain Eukaryota; kingdom Metazoa; phylum Chordata; class Mammalia; order Eulipotyphla; family Solenodontidae; genus Solenodon; species Solenodon paradoxus. The sequence goes on along the minus strand of RJWH01002071.1, from coordinate 254,209 downwards.
GATCAAAATTGGTAGCAGTCTTGATCCCTTGAGCTTAGTTAGGGGTTGGTGGTCCATCTTCTGATCTGCTTTAGGATTTGGCAGTTTATGATCCAGTTTTCAGAACCACAAAACTTACTCATTCCTTAGGGGTTAATTTAAAAAAACGTGAGGGCCACATTTCTTTTAAGTAGATGAACATTTTCAGGCAATCAGTAGAGTGCTGGTAGTACTGGCTAAAACAGTGAAAATATGGATTTATAAATATTTATATCTGAAGAAGCTAGTGTGTGTGTGTGTGTGTGTGTGTGTGTGTGTGTGTAGATTCATTGTATCTGATATATTTTGAGATTTGAAGCCAAATTCTATTACATAAGTTCAAATAAAGCTGTAAGGCTGTCTTTCTATGAAAACTAAGTGCTTGCCTGAGTTGTGTGATGAAGCAAACATTCTATGTGTAGATGAAAGAAACAATAAAATGATTTCAAGTTCAAGAGTAGATACAGCAGTGGATTGAAAAACAGAGCTAAAGTGACAGTTATTTACTAGGAATTAGGGGCGCTTCCTTCGTACAATAGTCCTCTCATTTGGAAAATGCTCCTTTCTGTTTAAGAAGGAATCCTTACCACCCCCAGATTCACCACCCCCGCACCCCACCCTGCAAATCAAGAACTGCTGAAGCTGGATTACATTCTGTGCAATTTGCCCTGTTTCGTTCTAGCAGCTATATTGTATTAACTCAATCAGAAAAATTACAATTGTTTGGCCTTGATTTATTATTAAAGTACCCTATAGGCAACTTATTTGTGTTTTTAATGTTCTTTATTGTTCTTAGATCTGCTTAACTTTTATTTATGCTAAACTGCTTGCAAAATCATGGGTTTCTAATTAAGATCTATTTTCTTTCTAGGTTAAAACACTTGGTGCACGCTGTTTAATTTTCGTGCATGATGATTTAGTGTTGGACAGAGTTTCTTAAAATGCCATATTGGGACTGCAATTGAGATGGAAAACCAGCATAATAAATAGGTTTTGATCTCCTAAACAAGATCATTTCTGCCCATCTAGGATGGACTGGTACAGTGTTTCCTTCCCAGAAGTTGCTGGTCTCTGGCCTCTCTCCAGTATCCTCATTTTATTCTTTAGGTGATCCAGTCCAGCAACTTTCACTTTCCTGTTCCTGGTAATTCAAATAATTCGTATCATCAGGAAATGTTTAATGTGTTTGCCCAAGATTTTACAGCCAAACAATACGCTTCATTCCTTGCTTCCCTGTTTCAACACCAGCCCAAACCCACATCAGTATTTATCACATTATTTGCTGATGGAGATGAGCGGAGAAATCAGAATGCTTTCACGTCTCCTTCTTCATCCAAAGGAAAATAGAGCTTATAGCAGCCACCTTGCAGCAGAGGGAGATAGATTAAATAGCCCTGTACGCTGATGGCTTAATTCTCTGAAGGAGGTCACTGCAGAAAACCTTTGCATATTGACATAACCATTCCTTTTTTTCCCCGATTCCTGTTTCAAGAGTCGGCGTGTATATTTGTCACACGCATGTCCTTATAGTACTGTACGAAACTCAGGCAAGTGACTGAATGCGAAATACCTTTCAGTTTCCTCGAGGATGCTGTCATTTCTGAAAGCATGTGACCACTCTGTTGGAGTTAAAAGAAAACCGCTGACTGAATGGAGGAAAGGCTAGGAGTTCAGCAGGTGGAGCTGTTCCCTCTGAGACAGTGCTGAACCTGGCTCCGGTGTTAGCCCCAGGCCCTCACTGCTGAGTGAGAACTGGCAAAGCTATAGGTCTTTATTTGTCTGAGACCTGTTAACTGTGGGGTCATGCTCTATTTGTAAACAGGAAATGTTTGAAATAGGTATGTCCCTATGATGAGATGTGTCAATAGATGCCTATCTCTGTGACCCAGTATTCTAGTACCCAGGAATGTCTTCTATGGTCAGTAAAGACTTACTTGGAGAAAGGAGAGGACGTTAGTTAAAAATATAAAAAGACTGACTGTGGAGAGCCATGATTTTATTTTGCATGTACTAGAGACTGTTTTTTGTTATTGTTTTTTTTTTTGTTTTTTGTTTTTTTTTGCAGTTTCAGTAACCCCTATCTGTTCTGGTAGGATTGAGAATACAGAAACGGTCCTCCTCTTAAGTGGCCCATGGTCAGAGGAGGGAAATAAATAGTTAAAATACAATTCAATAGGTACAGTATGCAGGTATTTATTTACACTGGGGAAGAATCTGGCCAGACAGGGTGGAGTGAGGTGAAGAAATCAGCAAAAAAATTCCAAGAAGAGGTAACAGAGGAGGTCCTTGGTAAATGCAAAAGATAAATATGATTATCTTCAGGTGAAGAAAACATGCTCAGCGTGGAAGATACATGCCTGTGGCCACTGAGCAGTCCAAAGAGAAAAGCCCATGAAAGGCAGGGAGAGCACAGGCTGGAAGATAGGGGATGAAGACAAGCCTGAAGAGGCAAACTAGGATCATACCAAGAAGGACTTTGCAGACCAGGTATAGAGTTTGAGCTTCACTCCGATGGCATCAGAGATCATGGGATCAGCCTTGCAGGCGGGAAGGAAAAAATATGACAATAGTGAATTGGATGGATGTCCTATTGGACAGAGACACTGGTCAGAAAGCTCCTTGTAGAATTCTTTCATCCATTGCACCCATTTTTAGGCATTTTATGAGCAGCTGAGTGTCTGACCATGGGTGCTGATGAAGCTCTGTGATGTTCGTTATATGCTTCAAGAAGACCCCACTGAGGGCAGGGCCAAGACACAAGGTCTGTCTCAAAGTCAGTGTTCATCAGAAGTGGTATCTTTTGCCTGTGATTGACTTATCCATGGTTGGCATCAGCGCCACTATGAACTTCCTGTACACCTATTGAGAATTCTGCTGGATCTCTGGGCTTGTTGCCTCCATTCCACAGTGGAAATGCTGAACTAGATAGTAATGAAGACCTCATCCATTCTAGGGTCCTGTAAATGTGAGTCTGCCTATGACTCAGTGAGGAGGATTGGAAATGCTCTTTAATAGAAGCTGGGAGAAGACCTACTGTTGAGACTGGCATTTAGACTGAACTACTAATGATTGAGAGGACTTCATCGGAATAGAGGGCATGGACTTGAACTATGGGAAGACATTTTAATAGAGATCACTATATAAGTAGCCTGTAAATAAATACAAACTCCGGATAAAGATGCTGAACATACCGGTGATAGTCACATTGATGTTAAGCAGCTTTAAGGGACAGATGATGTCTATTTTCCCCTGGTTGCCAGGCCCAATGCTTTGGCCTTCTCATACTTGTGATCGTGAAATCTCCATTAACGAACATGATTTAGAATGTCTTTCTCTGAACTTGGTTAAACATTTATGCAAGAACAGCACTTGTGGTTTCAGCTGTTTCTTGCAACGTGGCTTCCCTCTGCCACAAACTCCAAACTCCTGCTACAATCCCCAGTTGAATACTGACAATCTTTCCCTAGTAGGAACTCTCCTAGAATTCTTATCTCCCAGGTTCACATGTTCATGTTTTCCTCCTCTCTTACCTCTAGTTGTAGTTGGACACCACAAGAAGAGTGAGGACTAGGCTCCTGGAGGCAGCAAGTGAGAGGGTTAATGTCAGATCCCTTTCCTCAAAATTGAAAGAAAATCTCTGAAAGACTAAAGTCGTTGACTTGGTTGGGGGAGTTAACACATGGTGGCCAGCTCTCTTCCTCCATCACCATCTTGTCCCACTCCTTTGAATCAAGGAGCTTGAAGTGTTTTACTTCAGCAAGAGCTGTTTCCCCCTAGTGTGAGCAGTCAGGGGAAAATCATGGGGCTGCTTTATAGGAAGGGGGAGAATACTGATGTTTTTGATGGTACTGTATTTGGGGAAGTCAGAGGATGGAGCCGAAGACAGAAAATGCCGTTGCTGTCACAGCACCATTTCCTCCGTGCAGGCCATGCCACTGAGACTGTGCTGGGGGAAGCTTCTGTGTTCAGCGTGAAGTCTGGAATCTGGGGAGTCATGATCAAAGGCGAACACTCCGTGTTGCAACAGCTGGCTTTTAAAATAGACCCAATTAGGCCTTAACTAGGCACCCGAGGGATTCCTCTGCCCACTTCCTGTCACCACACCACACTCCTAGGATTTTACATGCACATGGACAAGAACTAGTAATAATAACTTCTTTGTATTACATGCTAAAGATCCAGGAACAATTCTGAGTCAATGATCTGAGCATTGCCCCAGAGGAAGTCTGCATTACATAACTACCACCTTCTTGAAGAAATCGTCCAATAATCTCTGTTGGACACACTGTATGCTCTTAACTGTCTCTGGCTTGGAGAATAGTAAGAGTGCTAAAAATTGATCCAGGGAGGAAATATTAAAGTTTATAGTTTTACCAAGAGGAGACAGTAATACTTTTAATTGGTCTAGTATTATATAACGTGTGTGTCCCTCTCCTCCATGGTGTCCATCTCTAGAAAAGTGGCCAAGACTAAAATTTGCCCAAGGGATGCTCAGTACAGATTCTTAGGAATTCTTAGGAATTCATTTTGAGTGCACACAGGAATTTTGCTGGAAACTTTCATTCCTTGCTTTTGGTTTTTGATTTCGGTAATTGAGTATCGTTAACTGTTGGATCCTTTATGAAGCAGAAAGATCTCTGAGGTCCTTCCCTCCAGTGCCCTCATTTTACAGATGAGAAATTTGAGGATTGTAGAGACTGAACTAAATATGCTGTGAAGGACTTCAGAGTGCCAGTACCCTTGATTTTTATAAAGGGTTCAAACAACTGATAGTATGACATAATGCTGAAAGGCTTAGTTTGGATTCATGGTTCTACCATTTACTAGTTGGACAGCCTTGAGTAGGGCATCAGTTTCTCCAAGATAGTTTCTTCACCCATAAAAGGATTGCACCCACCTAATGGGGTTAACCTGAGTATTACCGAGGACCACGTAGATAAGCAATTCACACAGTGCCCAATACAAAGTAAGTGTGTATGTTAGATGTTGAGTTTACTACAGGATATTTCTACAAGTTTTAGCTATAAAGGACTTGAAAAAGGTTTGTTGCAGAAATATGTATATGTATTTTTTCCTTATCACAGAAGTTGATAAGACGGCAAGTCTTCGTAAGAATTTTCTGCACAAAGCAGGTTGTAGAATTCCCTTCACTTACAAAGCAGCATTGTAGTAATTCTCTGAGAATATCTAGAGTTTTATTTCTCTCTGTGACAGCATGGTCCCATCAGGACAAGTGTGTGTCCATTTATTTGAAAACTCAATAGTGAAAAGTCACCCACAGAGAAACAAACCACGAAAATGATCATGTGAAATTGTTGCTGACAGTAAAGCTGCCTGTGTCATGAAATTAGAAGTTTGAATTTTAACAGCTTTGAACACAGTGCTCTTTTAAAAGTCTTCTTTGGAACTCTGTTGCTGGAATCAATAGGTAGGAAAACATCGCCATGGTGAGGCAAACCTAACTTCACAAATTTTCAAGGAAATTTTGGTTATTGAACTTGAGATAGATAACTAGTATATATTCAGAGATAAACATGGGTCTGCACTTGTTTTTTCTTTGAAGTGTGGGACATGGTGAATGCTTGTAGATCAAGATTGAGGTTGTTTGTTACTAGACTTGACTGTTGATTCAGCGTTACCTTTTTCATATGGTAAGTAGAATGTAATGGTAAGTAGAATCCTTCAAGGCCCTCAACCCTGGGGTTGCACTTTTTACCAGCCAGGTGACTTTGAACAAATTACTTAAACTCTTTAGACCTCCATTTTTTCAAATTCAGTATGGGGATGATAATGGCAATTCATGGGGGTGTTGTGAGAGACATACATACAAGCAACATACATAAAGCACTGTGTTTTCAGTTAAATGTAGGACGGGTCTAAATAGTAGCAAGTTATTTACTAGCTTTATGTCTGTGTGATTATCATTATGCCCTGGTGATTTCAGGTGTCTCAGAAAGGATTTTCACTCCCTGGAAATATTCAAAGAAGAGCTCATTGGAAGAGCAGTCCCTATAGATTAGTTACATTTTGTGATGTGGGGTATGGATTCCATCAGAGTAATCAGTGGGCAGTGAAACTACCTAATGTATTCAGGCTTCACTCATTTCTAGATCTTGATCTCCAGCTCTCTTTCTGTCTCTGTGTGAGGGCCTTACTCTGCCTTTAAGGATCTAATTTCCGTTTTTTCCTCTTCCTTTTCCTTTTTTGCCCCTATATCTTCCTTGTCCTTCATCTTTCCTCCTCTGTGATTTTTCTAAAAATTCACTCCTACGTCACCAATTGATTGCAGAGCCAGACCACACTATTGTAGGTGTCAGTGTATTTAATTTAAAAAGACTTTAGAAGGGTAGACAATAATGGAAATTGGGTTTTGTTTTGCTAGCTCTTTCTCTACAGCCTTTTCAGTAAGCTTTTCTTCCATCAGCATGCCTCTGCTTCCTGAGTTTAAAATTTGTGATCATATGTGTCATTCCAAAGTCAGTGACTTAAGTGTCCTTCTTTCTAACTAGAATTTCTTTTTAAAGAAAGACTATCCAGATGATTTAAGCAAATGGGAATCTAATTCATCAGATTTAATCTTATTTCTGTGCTTAGAATCATAGCTTTAATCTGTAAACAAGTACATCATTAGGGAAATAGGTAATTACACAAATTAGATTGGAGAAACTTTGCCAGGGGAGATGAATTTTGTTTACTCTATTGTGTTTGGCACTGGAGGAATTTCTCTCTCTCATGCAAAACTACATCTGTATGACCAGAGATGAGGGAAAGAGTGGAAAGTCTAGGAAAGGAATCATTTTTATCCCTGGGATTAAATCTTGCAGGAGTGAACTCTGAGCCAGCCTCTTCACGGGGTCAGTCTGGAATGAAGGGCAAAAAAGTGTGTAGAGCAGAGAGAGACACTGAGATTTCTACTTTCCAGGAACCAGATGCATATTTGTTGCTCAAAATATGTTCTTTGGCTTAAACAGAAAGTCTTGTAACATCTTAAGATGTGCTTTGCATGTGTCAAAGTGCAATCAGATTGTCCTGGTGTGCTACATTCTTCAAATAAATTCCTAAGCTTTCAAGAAGCTATGTTATTCACAGCATGTTTACAGTCTACACAAGAAGCAAACAGTAAGTACCAATTGATGTCTCCATCTGTCTGTTCATCTTAAAAGGAAGGACTGGTAAAAGCTTGGGGAGTGGATGGACCTTGGAAGGTTAACCTTAGAAGGAATTATAGCAGATATGATCGCTGAGGATTGAGTCAGGCCAGGAAGGACAGGAGGGGAAACTATTTTCTTTGGACAGATGAATGCTCATGAAGAACAATAAACAACACATTTGCAATGACTGAATCCTGGATGTCAAGTCGTGTCTTTTTCTTATGGGCATCAGAAAACTATAAATACTGTAAGTAAAAAGTGACCAATAGAAAATCATCTTAACATAAAAATGATCAGGCATGAATTTCAAAAGATTGCAGGAGTGAAAAGATTACTTAGGAGGGAAAGTATTCATTCTTTCATATTAAACATATTAATTGAACACCTACTATATGCTGGGCACCATACCAGGAATAGGAGATTCAGTGGTAACAAAGAAAATATGAATTTTGTCCTGGAAAATTTAGAAATAATGACCTGAGAGTGGTGATAGAGCTTTGATTTTTTTGGTAATAATGAGAATAGAAAAGAAACTGCCTCACTCACAAGCATATATAGAGTTTATTATATTCTAGGAACATAGTAATAGAGAGAGATCCTGTGATGAGAAATGGATACATGACTCTTGCCCACACAGAACTCAGAGTTTTAGTAGGTAAGGAAAGCCCTCAAATAACAGTATATATTTTTGTCTTGGTAAAAATATCGAAGTACAATATATATAAATCGTAAGTGGCACATTTTCACACATACTTGTGTAACCAACACATGGAACAAAAAATATAATTTTATTGGTATTCAGGAATACCTTTTTGCTCCCTTCCAGTCACTACCCACCAAGAATAATTCTGCTTTTAAAAGCAGAAAGTTAATGTTGCCTATTTCTGAACTTTACAGAAATGGCACATACCATATGGAATCTTTTATAGCTGGTTTATTTTGTGACATTTATCCACATATAGTAGCGATTCATTTGTTTTGGTTTTCATGTAATAGTCCATAGTATGAATATACCAGCATATCACTCTGTTCTCTGAGTGAAGTATACTTGAGTAACTTAAAGAGTTGTGGCCAAATATAGCTGCTCTGAACATTTAAGTCACAGCATTGCAGCAATTGTGATACATTATGGGAAAAAATATCTCAAGGAAGTTTAATATATTCTGGAGTATCCTTTTAGAGGAAGTTAAATTCGAATTATGGAGAGTGCAGTTTAGCCAGAAGGAATGGTATTTGCTGATGTTCAGGATGAGAAGGGGATTCGGTTAGAGAGCTACTCTAGGGCAAGAATGACTAGGGACCTAGTAGGGTCAGTGCAGTGGACTTCTGGATACCCATGGAACTGGGCCACCGACCGCCCATGCCTCACTACAGGTCTCCCCATCCACTCTGCCATCCCCACAGACAGTCCTCTCGTGTATCAGTCTCCTAGGCTGGAGGGATGATGACTGAGGCTCTCAGCTGGTAGCTACAGAATAAAGGGATTCCTTGGAGGGAGACAGCATGTGAGGGGGGCTTGTGAAGCCCTGTGACACAAAGCACCAGACTCTTCTGTTGGGAAATCTTTTCCTTTCCAAAACAGAACACTGTGCACAGTTATTCGTTAGGGGAGGTGGCTAGACCATGATTATCTGGAGGAGTATTTGAGGGGGAAATTTGTTCCTAAATAGTCAAACTGATTGGTTGCTCCAAATATGCTTTGCAAATGGGAGAAAAGGAAGTACAGACGCTTGTGCAGTGCAGGCAGGCGGTCAGTACGCAGTGGGTGAGAGGAAGTATGGAAAGACCAAGAGAACAGTAATATTTTATTAGAAACTTGACCTGACTTCATTTTCTACTTGGCTGTTAGGTGAGGATAAATGGTTCTGCAGCTTACTCAGCATGTATCAGTTCCTGGGGAGAGGCGGTATTGCAAAGAGGCTAAGAAAATGAACCTTGAGATCATGTGGCCTGGACTTGAATCCTGATGCCCCTGTTAACCAGCTGGGTAGTCTTGAGCATGAAGCTTAACTTCCCCAGGTCTCCATTTCCTCCTTTTTAACATGCACATAGCAGTGAAGGCGGTTGTAAGGGTTAAAGCTAAAGCTTCTAGAATAGCGTCTGCTACTTCTCAGAGTCTTGTATGTGTTAGCTCTTATTCCTGATTGTGCCTGTCACTTATCAGTTGTGACTTTGGACAAGTCGCATTTAGCTCTCTGAGCCTCACTTTCTTCACCTGCATCCAAACTCAGATCTTCAAGTCTGCTTGGGATAGTGACATTTATGAGTTTCCGAAAGGAAAAATGTATCCTTACACAGCCTGGTACTGAAGTATGGTTTGTATGTTCCCTGTGTTGACAGATACAGCCCCAAATTTATCCTGCAAAGTCCACTGTTTGCAGGCTTTGATGGTGTTTGATCTGAACTTGATGCATTTTGTTTTCATTGCAGACTGTGAACCCAATTTGCATCTGAAAAAAAAAAGGGATTTATTGTTTGTATTTTCCGCTCTCATTCCTTTTGGCTTATGAGATGTCAGAAGATCACTCCATGAAGAGAAGCCAAAGTTCCCGCCTTGTCCTTTGCACGGGTTTGAAAGCCACTCCTGTGAAAAATGCCTGCATGCATTTTGCATAAACAGATTCCCAGATACCTTCTTGATTTCAAGTTGCCTTTTTATTTCAGCCCTTGTGGCTTCTTGGAAAAAAAAATTTCCCCGAGACATTCAAAATCTTTACTACTAAACAGGGTTCACAATTACTTTCCTCTTGATGAACAACTTAAAAGAAAAAAGCAGAGGTTATTTATCTGAAAACAGGATCATGGTGAAGAGTGGGAAAAAATCGAGGGAGATTAGGAAACGCTTTCAGTTGCTATAACAACCATATGTAATATCTGTATTTTCTTCCCTCTGCTTTTAGTAGAGTATCTAATCTGTCTTCTAGATTCTGATTCTAACAATCACCCGGGATCATTTTAGGAACAGACATGTGATTTTTAACCGCACTTGACAAAGAAACACAAATGCAACAATGGCTAGCAAATATTGTGGGTCTCCTTCCTGCCACATGTTTTACTGGATGTTTAATAATGTTCTTTAATCATAATTTTCTCTCTGTTCTGGAACAGTCTAGAAGGTGTATTGCTTTTGAGACAGTACAGTGCTAATCTGATCTACTGAAAGCTGGAGCCATTAGGAAACTCAGTGTATGTTCTGTGCCCAAGCTTCCTATAAGGAGAACCCTTCTGGGTTGGCAGGTGGTTGATGGGGAGGGTGGTTTCAGTAGTATCTTCCTTTGATATGTTTGATAATTAAAGTTGTCAGTTAATAAAGTGTTTGGTCAGTTCATTGTCTAGCTATTTTTCCCTTTTGTTGAAGGGAACCGTTTTCTGCATGTATGATGCTGTTGCCCCTTGAGACATAATTGGAAGAGAATAGAAGCCACAGTTGTCATCACTGCATCCAATTTTGTACCTGCTCTGTGCAAAGCACTGTATTCAGTGTGGAATGGATGAATTGACATAGTCTACAGCCTTTTGGAACTTCTATTCCGCTGGGTGAGAGAATCGCATACATGAATAATGCAATTCATCTTACGATTGTGGTTAGTCCTAAAAGATAAATTCAACGATTAAAAGAAGTTGAAGATCTCACTTTCTTTAGAACACATTTACCATAAGGAAGACTTACTTGCCATTGTGTAATTGTTCTTTCAAGACCTCCTTTGTGACCAAACTGAATTTTATTCACAAATACTCAGGAGGCACTTACTGTGTTGTTAAGTGATCTGTTTAACGCAGAACTAACAGTGATGACAGGAGGGGCCTCTCACTCAAGGACATCTTTGTACATACTTACACATGGAATTTTTCCTTCTTTCCAAATTACCACCCTGCTATAGAGTCTGTTTCTCAGGGAAAGCCACAGAATTCCATGTATGACTCAAGTCATTTATCTGAACAGCCGGAGGTAGGTATTTTAAGATAAATTTGATGTTGTCACTCCCCTTGAAATTCTCCAGAACTTCCTTATTGCACATTTGGGAGCAATCTTGATTTGTCCTTTCCTCTTTATAGCTCATTCCACCCCACTCCTCACATTGCAGGCCAACGTTATTAGACTATTGTGGAATAATAGAATGTGCATCTTAAATGATCGTTCTAGTCCCAGGTGCAGGGAGGGGAAGCCTCTTGGTAGGAGTTAATAGTAGTAAACAGATTAAAAGTTAAAAAGATGTTTTTAGTAAAATGATAGTTATGTTTTTATGGAATGATTATAGCTACTTATTTTCTTTTCTTTCTCCTCTCCCACCTATCTGGTAGGGTTAGTACTATGCCAATTACTTTGTCGTTGTCCAAGTCCAAGAAGACCTTCTGACCCATTATTTTTAGTAGTAGTGATAGCAGTGGCAGTGACACGGAGAAAAGAATCTCAGCGACTCACACAGAAATTGTAGCGATTTGCAGCCAAGGTCTTTGGATCCATCCTTCTTTATCCATTCCTTTCCTTCAACAGCCCTTCCATACTCAGTGTAAAAAGAACACTTGAGGAAGCTGCTGGGGACAGGAGAAGCACATTATTTCACTGCAATTGAAACCCGACACTCCATTTAGGAGTTTCCTTTTCTTTCAAGGATTGGATAGACCCGATTTTGGTTTACGTTTTCCTTGAGTTCTGATGAATGAGCAGAGATTTTCGAAAGTTGTGGTTGTGCTCACATGCCGGGAGTCCTGAGAAGTCACAAGGAGAAGCGTGTCCGGATGTTAGCAGGGCCAGGTGGAAGGGCTCGTCCCACACAGTCCCTCCTGCAATCGAGATTTCTCACTCCTTTAAAGACTGAGTACAAAACATAATTATTGTGCTAACCTCATCCCAAAGCATCTTTTTTTTTTTTTTTTTTTTCCTCAAAAACCTGTGTGCGTGCATGCACACTGAAGGAAGCCATGCGAGGACCCTTTTTTTTTTTTTTTTTCTAGATTTTACTCTTAAAATATATGGGAGAGCAGAAGAAATAATAGCTGAAATGTGATTTCACACATGGACTAACAACAGGGCTGCTGAGGATGGTGCTCTTAGTGAATTTTGCTAATGCTTTAACAAACAGACAATAATCACAATCAGCGCATTGATTCTTTGAAAGGAAGCCGCCTCGGGTGCTGCTTAAAATAGTGCGTTACATTAAATAGGACAAACGCTCTCCGTTTACAGTATTAATTTGCTTAGCAAGCCCTTTATTTCATTGACAGTAAGGAGATAAGCTTCAGCCCAGCTGTGATGGAATTTTCAATCAAGCAACAAATATTTGTTGTGTGCTGTCTGTGCTGAAGGTTGCTAGGCATCCTGGTGGACACATCATAGAAATGGTGTTTCATGACCGGCATTTGCAGAGATTGAGCCTATCACTGCGGGGACTATGTGACTTAATTAAGCGCACAATGCTACCTTGTGAAAATGCACACAGAATACAGGAATTGAGAGCAGAGGATGATATAGTGCTTTCTGGAACAAAGCAGGATTCTTAACTACATGTTTAAAGATAGGTAGGTTTAGGCAGGAAACACGTGATACTTTTAATAAATGGATAAAGACTTAAAGATATGAGTAAATAAAAGGATTTCTTGGAGTTTGTAGAAACTTGATTCTGGGGTGAAGAGGGATGAGAGAGGTGGGAGTGACAGAAGAGAAGAGAAGGGAAAGAGGAAGAGATGGGGAGAGAGAGGGGATAGGGAGAGAAACTGACCAGTATGGGAAGCCTTCAAATGCCAGGCAAAAGCTTGTTGTCAAAAATTCTAGCTCAGTTGAGTCCAAGAGGTTTAATTTTTGAGGTTGCCTTTTGCTACTTTCTTCTTCTTAAAATAAGAAACACTGAGGGAAAACAATTTTTCTATTTTTCAATCAACTACAACCATTTGTGTTGGAAGGAGACTGGGGACAGGTAACAAGGAGGGTGAGAAGGAGGAGAAAGGAATCTCTCCTCTATGATTGTGCCTTAGCATTCATTCTGTGCAAGGAATGGGAAGTGACTCAGTCACACAGGAGTGTCATGGTAGTTTCTGTTGTGTAGTATAGGCATTGCCTAGAATTATTCTAAATGATGAAAGAGACTTCTCCCTAAGCTATTGCAACATCCAGAAGAGGGGCTGCAGCCACTCCTTGAGGCGCAGAAACTTTCCAGGGAGACTGTCCAGTTAGTTGATGAGTTAGAGTAGAGAGGGAGGTGAGACTTGGAGAAGCTGGAATTGGATCAGAGCACAAGGGAGAAATGTGACCTGCAAGATTTCAGTTAAGAGACCCAGGGGAGAAAATCCGGCCAATAAGAATGGCGATGGCAACCCCAGCGGAAAGACCAAAAAAAAAAAAGAGTCCAAATTCAGGATAGTTAGCTGAGAACTGGAATAGGTGATGTAAGGAGGAGTCTGTGCACTCAGCCTGACAACTGTGCAGTGGCCTCAGGGAAGCATTGCCTATGAGTTTAGCTTCTAGCCCTTTCTATTTGCATGAGGTACTTGGAATAGGCACCGTCATAGAGACAGAAATAAGACAGAGATTATCAAGGGCTTGGGGAGTGACAGATGGGTGATGATTGTTGGATGAGCTCAGAGTCTCAGTGTTGGATGACAGTGACTTCTGGAAATAGTGATGGCTGCACAGTATCGTGAATACAGCAGTGCCAAAGAATGGTGCTCTCGATGATACTTACAATGATCAGTTCTACATGATCTGTATTTTACTATGGTAATGAATCTAACTCTTTCAGGTTAACGAAGTACCTGCTTAGCAGGAGCTCTAGGGGCACCACTGGGACTCAGTTCTCTAAGGTGACGAAGGTGCAGGTCATGGAAGCCTATGAAATGAGGATTGAGACGTGGGGGAGGAGGTTAAAAAAAATGAATGGTGGGCCTCAAAGTTCATAAAGAAATCTGTTAATTTTATGTATGAGAGGCCAAAAGAGGGAGCAGAAGTTATCAGACAGGTCCCGAGTCTTAAGATCTTTGTATTTTTGTCACCCTGTCATTGCTCTGTGAAGCTCAGAAGCAGTAGCCATGCAGGGTCCCCACTGCGATGCTGCATTATTCTTGCAACTCAAAATAAACTTTTCTAAGCCCTGGCTTCTCTGGGTAGGTTTTTGGAAAATCCTTTGAAATGTGATTTACCTCTTAAAATAATATTTAATTTCTGTTGCTGAGTGGAGAATTTTATATTGTCTATTGTTGAAATATCAAGCTTGGTTGTGTGAATTTGATTATTCATTGCTGTATAATCTGTAACTCTATACTAGAGTCAACTTATTCTTTCTTCAAATAAAAAATAGCCATAAGACAAAGCATCTCACTTTTTGGAATCATTTATTTTGTCTCTGAAGATGAGTGGCTAGGTTTTCCACATTTTCTCACTACTCGTGGTTCTCCTGAAACATTCAGGTTCTTTTGACTTGCAGTGAAGTCACACCTTCAGGATATTAAACAGTGATAACATCCAGACAGAGACCCTTATTACATGTGAAAATCAGCCCTTCTTCCCTGAGAGTCTGGTCTTCTTTTCCTCTAGAATATATAGAAAATTTAGACACATCTGGAGATATTCTTAAGTCTGCTGTAGTTGTAGGGCCTGGAATCCCCTCTATAATGCAGAACATAATTTCATTTCCAATAAATACACTGGCATTGACACCCATGGAAACTCCCACTTTAGTGGGGCAGAGCTTTTGTGAACTGTGGAAAATGATCAATGTCTCTCATGTAGAATCCAGCAAAAACAATAGAGCTAGTGATGGGGAAACTAAAATCAATAGAGAAAAGAGATTTCAGCTAGGACATCAAAGAGGTTATTAGGGGCAGTGAGAAAGGAGAATTAGAAGAGCAGTTGGCAAGTGTCTTAAAGTCTCCCTTTGAAGGATTTTTTTTAGAGAAATCTCTTGAACGTAAGGTAAGTCCACAATCACATTTAAATACGGTGGCAATTTGGGGAAAGTGGATAAAATACAAAAACTGAAGTTATGCTCATGTGAAATATTGTCCTAATTAATAAGTTAATCCATTTCTACCTGCTTTCTCCCTAACAAGCAAAGGCGTTGCATTATAGTTCAGCATCATGCAGAGCCTTTGATAAGAAGTTATGTGTACATTTCTTTTTCCTCCCTCCTTTTGATACCAGTGAGCATTTGAGCCCAATCATTGTATTTCTCTTAACTTTGAAGGAACTGGCAGCTCTTGCTTGAGCCTGACTGATTTATTCCATGTTAACTTCATCCCACGGCAACTAAATTCTAGTTAAATTTATTTTTGAACAAAGCTCGTCAGCCTCTGAGAGATTCTCTTTTAAATGAATGACAGTAGACAGTTTCAGGACCATTCATTTGCTCATATCTGTTTGCTGGATCTAGACAGCTGATTTCATGCATGTGGTTCCTCAGAACAGTTTCGCCCCGTCTGTTCTCTGTAGCTGCGGGAACCTGGTCCAGCCATACTTGTGCTTGGCATCTTGAATCTGAACCGGAATTTTCGATATTGCCTGAGATTTGTGCAAGTTCGTTCTCAGAGACAGATGCTGGAGAAGAGCATTTTCATTTGCAAATACTTTGTTGGTTTAAGGAGGTTTGATATGTGTATTTTATGTTTTTTGGCAACCATCTTAAAACCTTTGCAGCAGTGAAATGTGTTCCTTCTGAGAACCTGGTCACTAGAAATAATTCACCCATTAGGAATAAAACCAAGGACATCTTATCCGATTTGGGGGTACGAGCTAAAGGTCAGGAAACCGGTGTTTAATCAATTGCATGCATCAGCATTATGAAGCAGGAATAGTAGGAAACAGTTCCTCTCCAAGTTAAAGGGATAGAATGAATGAAATCTCAGCTAAGATAATGTATTCTGGAAATATAACGTTGGCAATGATCCAGTCATTCCGTATCTCATAGTTAGGGTTTTTTTTTGTTTGCTTTTGTTGGCTCTTTGCTGAGCATATTGTGTGAATTTCTTCATTGGATTTAATTCTCACAAGGTACTCTTGTTACTTTTGTTTTGCAGAAGAGGAAACTGAGGTGCAATGAGGTTCAGAAACTTGCCCCAAATCAAATAGCATGGATAGTCAAGCATCCACAGATCACATGATTCCAGAATGGAAACTACCCTGCTCATTTTTTCTTTCCCCCTAATCTGGGCCCATGGGAGTTCATGCTTGCTTTCTGCAGGCTTCCCTACTGTGGAAGGAGAACTAAGCAGAGTCAGCTCGGTATCATGTGCTCCCAAAGGAGACTATAGTTTCTTGTTGTTTTGTGTACATTTTTCTTATGAAGGCATGATTTAGTCTATCTGGAAGAAGGGATTAACACTCTTGAGCCGAGATGTTAGTGTAGAACTTCTGTCATGTCTACAAAGATTTTCAAGATGGTAGGCTGACCCATAAGAGCCTACAATCTAGTTAATGCACCGGAATGCACAGGAAGTGAAAATGATGTTTTGAGGGCTTCCTGAATCCAGCCGCTTTCATAGCTATTTTGTAGAACCACTTTTATTCAGTCCTTGAGGCAGGGGAAGACACTCTCAGTGTCTCCATTTTACAGTGAGACAGGATTCTAAGATAATGTGTTATTGACTTCAGTCACACAGCTAGTAGCTGACAGAGGCAAGGTTTAAACTCAGTAGTGCCGAATTCCCAAAGTAGTCTTTCTTGTCTTGTCTACCCAGCTCCCTGATGTGCATATCATCAGATTCAGAGGTGGAAGTGGGTCCTACTTACCAGTTGGAAGAAATCAGGTCGGGCTCTCTGGTTTTGAACAGAGCCATATGAAATGACAACATTTGAGCATGAGGGCATGAGAGAGTAGTCCATCCAGGAAGAAAGCAGAATGAGGCAATAGAGAATTAGACAACTTATTCCATTGTTTAAGTTTCTCTGCTGCCTTTAGGAAAATGATCCTGCCTTCCTACTGTCTTGACAATTAACCAGACAGTAGGTAAGTTTCTGTCACATGGAAAAGATACACAAAAAAAAATACATGAACACAATAGGACAGTGAACTAAATAAAATACCAGTTATATAGAAATGCCTGCAAACCTGTTTTCTAAGGAAATCAGAGGAGGATCAGAATTAAGCAAATAGATCCTGGAGAATTAAATTGTTGAAGTATGGCACTAAAAGCAAAGGGAGCTGGATTCAAGTGAAGGTGGTTTTGCTGGTCATAAGCAAAAAAAATACTCCAAGTAGAATCCTGGACGATTTAATTTCTCTTACCTGGCAAGATCTGGCTCATTATTAGCAAGCTTTCTTGAAGAGCCAATGTACCCTGGACATTTTTGCAATTTCACATTTCCTCTGAATAATCAGCCTGTCATGAACAAGATTGAGGCTGGCATCTCACTTACGGCCAAAGCCACCACAGATCATGCTAACCACTGCTTGATCCAAATGAGCAAGTGGGGGAGGAGGAAAGGCTCTTGCCCATGGGGCTAAATTGTACACTATGCTCTGGCTGTTGCTCTTTATGGCAAGCAGCATGCTTACATGTATTCTCCCAATTTGCAACTTAGTTTCTAACAAATCTTTTAGATTCTTTTTTCTGTCACGACAGACTGTGTCCCTTCTGCTTGGAACTGATTCATTAATACAATTATGTTGAGGTCACAGATCCGCCCTCATAACCAGGATACAGGGAAATGCCCACAATTAAAGGAGATAAAATCCACATTAATCAAAAGAAGTGCCCTGGCAATGAGCAGAATGTTGCACCCCTTCTCCTTGGTTTTTCCTAATGAGGCTACAGACATGAAAATAGACTCTCCACAGACATGCAAGGAAGGGTCCTCAGGAAGATTTCTGACTTTATCCCAGAGGCTGAAAAGTGGTTTAAATCAAATTACGGGAATGCAAAAGATCAGATGAGTTCTTCTCTTTTAAAGGTCAATGGGAACAACAGTTTTTTTGCTCACTAAAATTTGATGACAGTCTAGACCACAAGAATTTGAATGAAAGAAAGAGCTGTCTGTCTAAGCTTTTTCTTGTTGATGAACCAAAGTATTCTCAGTGGTATAGGGAAAATTTCTAAGATGTTCATTGTATTTCCAAAAGTTCTATAAAGTTTTTCCAGGCTCATGATCTAAGTGTTTTATTTAATTGCAATTTTAAAATTTAGGAGCAGGCATTGGAGGGTGTGTTGCTGCTGTGTGTTTTGGTTGGAGACAGGGTGAAATGATTATTGGTTTTCTTGGAGAAGGTCAAGATCAAAGGGAGCTTAAAATGCACAGGAGTATTGTGATTCAAAGAACTCTTTCAAAGCAAAGGCTTTGAAAGGAAGGAGAGAAAAGGGACAGGTAGGTCAAAGAGGAGATAATAAAGTCAAGCAGAGATAAATGTGACCTTAAATAGGTATTTAATCAGATTGAATCATGTTTAATCATGTGTTATAGACATTTGCTGACATGTTAGTTTATTGGCAAATCACCTCAGGGACGAAGAAAGGAAGAACATTCCAATTTAGAAGCATTGGTAGCATTTCTTCTGGGACCTGAAGCATTTCCCATAATGATGGTTTAATACAATCTTGGTCAATTACCTTTCTATGAGAGCTGGGGATGTGTGCCACCTTGCTGGAAATGTTAAAATCCCATTAAACTTCAGTTATTAGGAGCAGAGGGAAAAAAAAAAAAAAAAAGAAAACTGAATGATTCAATTAAGACACAAACCACCAGATGTCTGTGCTACTGATTTAGTTTTCCTGTTATGACTGAGAAATACTGATTTTCAAGTTGGCTAAAAGCCTTTTTTCCCCTATATTTTCCATTGTTACTAGTTTCCTACCCTT
Source organism: Solenodon paradoxus (assembly GCA_004363575.1). Lineage (NCBI taxonomy): Eukaryota > Metazoa > Chordata > Mammalia > Eulipotyphla > Solenodontidae > Solenodon > Solenodon paradoxus. The sequence continues at coordinate 235,259 of RJWH01002071.1, read as the reverse complement.
TTGATGCTTCCCCAGTTGCCACAATTTCAAATTCACTCCATCTTCAAACACCTTTAGTAATTTCTTCTGTTTGCAAAGGTGACACACCACCACATGAAGACAGGTGAGCAGTGACAAGACTGAGCATCCACCCTGATCCCTTTCTTTATCTCTGGGGATGGAGAAGAGACAATGCCAGAGTGTGAGATATTGTCTTCTGGGACGAGAGGACTGAACGATAGTTCCTGACTTACTTATAGGGGACATTTGCGTATAGCTCACTAGCAATTTCTAGGACACAAACACATCCATACAGATCTTCAGTCTTTTTGCAAAATGAGCCACCAAGTGCAGTGCTTCTTGGGGAAGGGAGAGAATAACTTTTGAAGAATGCTGTCTGAGATCCAACTTTGCTAAAATTCAGTGGTAGGTAAAGTGCTTAGTCCTTGGGAACACTTGAGATTGTTTTCTTATTTTTTGTCCCATAAATTGAAGAGAGGATTCTACATGATGTCTAAGGATCCTCTTAATGACTGTGCTACATAATTTTGTGAAGTGGTTCTACAAATACCAGAAGAGACCAAAATAAATAAATAAATAAACATACAAATCTTAATACCGGAAGGCTAGAAACCAGTGAATCTTTTTATGATGATACGTCTTTTAAATGATTGATATTTATTAAATCTTGTTTATAATGCTGCATTCTTTTTGAATACTGACATTATGTCTCAATCTATAGGTCACATCACACCCTCCACCACAGTTATAATGTCCTTTACTGCCACCTTTTCCTATTTCCATCCCATGCCCCTGGCAGTCAGCATCTTGTGTTCTGAGAGCTTTTGCTGGGGTTTATCTATTTATTTGTTTCATTTCATTATATCCTCCTATGAGTGAAACCATCCTGTATTTCTTTTGTTCTTTCTGATTTATTTCACTTAACACGATCCCTTCTAATTCCATGCAGATTGTTGCAAAGGGCACACTTTCCTTCTTTCTTTCTTTGTCTTTTCTTTCTTTCTTTCTTTCTTTCTTTCTTTCTCTCTCTCTCTTTCTTTCTTTCTCTCTTTCTTTTTTTTTTGTAGCTGTATAGACTTCTACTGAGTAAATATACCACAGCTTCTTTGTCCAGTCATTTATTGTTGCGCATTTAGTTTGTTTCCCTTTCTTGGCTACTGTGAACTGTGCTGCTGTGAACATGGGGTGCAGGTATTTTTTGTGATTAGAGATTTTGTGTCCTCTGGGTATATGCTCAAGAATGAGATAGTTGGATAAAATGGTAAATCCATTTTTATTTGTTTAAGGGATCTACATACTGTTTTTCAAAGAGATTACAGCAATTTACATTCCCACTAACAGTGTAGAAGGGTTCCTTTTTCTCCACACCCTCTCCAGTATCTGCAGTTTTTCTTCATATAGGCCATCCTCACTGGTGTGAGGTCGTAACATGATGGCAGTTTTTATGTTGAATCACGTGTGTCATTGTGTGAATTTGTATGCCTGTCAGTTATTAATTTTGCAGGAAATCTGCCTTGATTTTAATTGTCCTGTTATTCTCAGGGATTTTGGACGAGTGGATTTATTCGGGTTAGTCATTAGTTTATAAGTCACTGATACTACATTGGAAAGAAAATCAGACTGATCTTGTAAGCTTGAATGAAGCTCAGTATCAGTTGTCTGTGTGATTACGAAAAAGAGATCCAGAGAGGCAGGCCCTTCTGCTATGTTATGTCTAAGGAAGCTTCCCTTGTCCGCGGCACAGCCAGGTGGAATGCTTGAAGTTGGCCCCAATTTCCAGTGGTGTGGACGGTCAAAGCAGTTTTCAAATTGAAGTGGCCAATTATTACTCCAATCTTGGACATTTCTGGCTGAGCACATTGGTGAACCTTCCAAGACTATTTGGAAAGAAACAAAATGGGCCTTTTTTTGTTTGGAGAAAGCTGGGAGGAGTGGGCAGTGAGGGAGAATTCAGCTCTCAATAATCTTTTGCTGACCTGATCAGGTTGGAGAAATGTCAGTTCCATGAGCTTTGTAAAGAGAAGATTACACATTTCAATCACAGCCCGGCTGGTTATTTACCAGATCTGCATGTTCTCTGTCCCTCCTGCTCCCTTTCGCACTGCAGAGATGATCAAAATGGAAGAGTTGGAGGCCAGCTGCACTTATCTCCTGCTCAGTAAAAACAAAACAACAGGTATTTGTAAGCACTTTAACACTTAAGTATGGTGCAAAGGAGTTTTCAGATATTTTATATAATCCTCTAACTTTCATAGCTAAGTTTTGGTGTCTCAGTTTTGTGATGAGGAAACTGATACATAGAAAGGATGTGTTCAAGCCACTTGGCTAAGAAATGGTGAAGCACAGATATAAACTCTTATTTTCTGCCTACGGAAACCCAAAATTTTAAATTTGAGCTTTATCCTGTAGTTTGAAAAAAAAAAGATGCTCACATTTTGAGTTAAAGGAAACATTCTACAACTTATCCTGTGATAATATCATCTTTAACACTGGACCAACCTCAGATTCTTGCTTATAATCGTAACATTCATTAACAAACATTATTGAGTGTCTCATGTGCTAATTCTGGGCTAGTTGCTTGGCTATGAAAATGCATTTAGACCTTCTTTTATCTTCCTCGCTTTCAAGATGTTTTGCCTTGTGATTTTCCATCAATTCACTTCAGATTTCTCAGGTTGAACCTAAATCAAGAATCAACATTCAGATCATTCCAGTCCATTTTAGTTTCTGTTTTGCTGTTTATTGAACTGTGTGGTTATCTGCAATGTTGCCTTATTACCATTATGATGTGCAAGTTTTTTCTTTCTTTCTTTTTTTTTTTTTTTTTTTACCTATTCTAAACATTCAGCATCATTTTGGGGTACCACTGTGAATGCAATAACCAATTCTTTCCATTTTTAATGGGGCGATATGATTTCATTTCGAACTCTTTGTCACATACCCACTTCTCAGTTGGGATTTGCTTTGGCCCTTTGATTAAACACTTTGGGCTAGTGTGCCCTGGTGGCTCAGGGGGTAAGCTTGCTGCTGGGGTGCAGTCCAGGTGAAGTCCCAGAACTTGGGTTCACCGCCTCAGGCAGTGGCAGAGGGAGGACTCAAATGAACAAATACATTTAAAAAAGCGTGCTTCTTCCTCCTCTCTCTTCCTTCCTGCCCAATTACCTGTCTCTCTCCATTCCTGCTGCTTCCTTCCTCTTAAAATCAAAGTAAATAAGCACTTTGGGCCTCAGTTTTTTGACTGTGTTCTCTGTGTACATGTGCCCGTTTGTCCCTGATGCTCAGTAAGTTTGAGAAGTTAGAAGAAAGAGAAAAAATTATGGATGTAAAGGAATCTGTTTTCTCATCTTGAATGTGAGTGAAGCCATCTCTGGGAAAGAAGTAACAATGAGCAGAAGGGACGCGTCACGGTGACTGATATGGTCTGTGCATCTCTAACAGTGTCAAGAATGACATCAACAGCACTGAGGATTTACTTACCATTATTCCAGCTCGAATTGTCTGTTGGGCTCCTCTTCATGCCCAATTTATAGCTTACCTTGAGTGGCAAACTTGGACTGGAAGACAAGAGCTAAATTGGTGTCTCACGTTGGGCGATGTTAACCAGTAGGTTAGTTTTTATTTTTGTCCCATTTTGGTTTTAGCTGGTAAAGACATGGTAACTGTTTTATAATGACCCTGAGGTTTTCGGGAAGCTGCCGTTATGCTACTGTACCGCTGATATCCAAGAAAATTAACATGAAATGCTTTTTCAATTCAGTAAAAAAATTTTAAAAAGTAGCTAAATACTACAATTATTAATTTATGAATCATTTAGGATTGGAGTCTTGTGCTTTTTCCTTCTTCACAGTCACACGTGCACACACAGTCAAATGCCCTATTTTTATCTATAATTAATTTGAGCAGCTTCTTCCTTACCTTTCATGGTCAAATGATCAGAGCAGCAGAATTCTGACCCGAGAGCAGAACTCCTGCTACTTTCTGCTCAGCACTTTTCTTTCTGGATGGGAAGAAAGGGGAAGGAAATGAAAAACAGACTTCTGGTGGTGTTCCTTGAAGAAAAAAATTTTTTTTAAAAAGCACATGGAAGAAATATCAAGGTTGACCAAGGTCAGGGAAGGCAGGTACTCAGTTGTATGGGCTTAGGGGTGAGAACAGAGAGATGGAAATAAGGATGTAATTTAAAAGGACCTTTTCCTATATGAAGTGGCCTCTGTGACCTCTGGAGTGGACTTCTGGAACCTGGCACTAAGTTCAGAGTGGCACATCTGCATTCCCTGTTACTCCCCTCCCCTGGGGCTTGCCCTAACCTCCAGCTAAGTTCCGTATGTCTGTGTATTGGTTTTCATTACCTTTTCCCCAATTAACGCATGAGAACATTTTTGTCTTGTAAAAGAGTGAAAATAACCAATAACAAGTGTGGTTTCCTCTGGTCTCCTCGCCCCGTGCCCCAACCACAGCCGAAAGGAACCACAACATTATAATTTTTTCCCAGATATTTCATATCTGCTATGTGTGGGGAAGCATATCCAGGGAGAGAAAAATGCACTTCTTTTCACAATGAGTATTTTATACTGGATATAGCAGTATGCAAGTGTTGTCTTTTTCTCTAAATAATCTCTCTTGAGTAATTGCTGTGAAGTTATTTAAAGCGTACTCTGTGATTTTAACGGTAGAATGGTGTTTTATAATATAGCTAAATCATACTTAGCCGTTTGATTATTAATGTATTTCACTCCCGTCTGAACAAGATCCTAATAACAAGCACTACCTAGGTCTCCTCTGTCGCATTTAAACAACTGGAAAACTAGATGCGATCATCCCAGACACACCATTGTATAAATTCGGCCTCTAGAAAGCCTCATTCATGATGTCGGTGGAGAGTGCTGGATTTCCTCTCATCAACTGGAGTTCTCATTTCCTGCACCGCTGAAATATGTACACTATGTATATCTTCTCAACATTCACCCATTTTTGTTTAATTAATAATGTTTTGGAGGAGAAAGGGGTTATATTTGATCAAGTTCCTACCTTTTTCCAGACACCCGTATGAGTAACCTCATGTCATCCTATGATGACATGAGAAATAAGTGACATTGTCTCCAGTTTCTAAGGGAAATTAAAGCTCAGAGAAATGAAGTAACTTACTTTCCTGAGAGTACACACAGTCTGCTAAGTGGTCCATTATAATTTTAAATACTCTCATTCCAAAGACAGTTGTGATTTCCACGTGGCCATGTTACCTTCTCACTTGAACCATGTTTTTGAAAGTGCTGGTTATTTTGCTCTTTGTCCTCTTCAGTTCTCTCTTCAGACCTTCAGCAAAATTATCATCCCCCCATCTTCTGTTTCTCCTCCACCTAGATCAATGCCTGCTGCTTTGGCACTTGAGACTTGAAAAAGGGAACCTGGGATTTTCTTGCTGTGGTCTCCCCTGCAAGAAGCAGGTTACAAAAAGGGATGTTCTATGAAAATAAAATGGGTTTTCTTGAATGTGGTTAGCCTGCTTTCTGCATTTTCAGTTGTAGCAATTTGGTGCTAGTGATGCATGGCTGGTTGAAGCGATCGTGCTTTGCCTCTCAAGTTAGTCATCTCTGGTTTCGTGGAAAGAATCCTTCCTTAGAGACATAACAGGTGGGCAAGATCTATTAGGTTATCCTGTGCATTATGAAATTGCTTACTGCTATGAGTTTGCTGGGTCTTTGCTTTAGCCCCGTTTCAAGTGACCCATGTTATAAGTTGTTGGTCTCTTTCTGTAAACTAATAAGTATCCATTGCAGTTTTGTGTGTCTGAATGTCCTCTTGTTACTTTGAATCTGCCAGTCTAAATATGACTCACCCTCAGAGAATAGAATAATATAGTGATATGCAATCATCTCTTCTAGGCATTTGGCTACAGCAGGTGAATTTATTTCTTTTGTTTTATATTCCTGTTTTTATTTGCTCATTCAATAAACACATTAAATACCTGCTGTATTCATTAAGGAATGCAGTAGTTAGATAGATGAGCTGGTGCTGTAGTAACAAGCAACCCCAAGTAATCAGAAACTTTAATGAAGAAAAAGGTGTGTTTGTGTTATGTATACTAAATGACCAGTATGATCACTAAAGGACTCAGATATTGAAGAGTCTACCACCAGTAACTTTGAGGCTGGGGAGGAAATCTCCAAGGGAGCTCAGATGACCATCAAATGATCCAATCAGAAAATTTTATGTCCCGTCTCCTCATTGCCCATCGCTCACATCTAGTAACATGTTTTTGTGATGCCTTTTAAATAAAGAAAGCAGTCATGATGCTCATGTAATTCCATGTGTGTTTTTTTTGACAGGAGAAAAATGTGGCTAATAGTGCAGATATTCTAAAAAAAAAAACTGAAAGCAAGTTGGAAGTAGACAAAGCCATACAAATCTGAATAGGAACTATTTAACTATCAATTCATCTGTATCATCATCCATAGAAGATGTTTATTCTTTCAAATACATTTTTATAGAGTCCTCACAACTTTGTGGAATAAGATGGGGATAATTTTTAAAATCGAAGGTTTTAGGTATTAAGCAAATCCTCCTGAGATAATAATAAAGCCCAAGTTTAAGTCGGTCATGGACATATGATATGATCCTAGTCAACTGATATATTATTCCCCAAATTCACTATTAGCATTCCAGTATCTAAAACAAAAACGAACACATGTATGTATAACATTAGGAATGGTCATTGATTTAAAAATGTGGTTAAGGAGAAAAATCTTTAGTCCTGATACTGAGAGCTGAGTGTGATTTTTCTTTGAGACTCTGGAAAAGCCACCCTTTCAAGAGAGAAGCTTTTGCTTCTGATGTTGTTCAATATTTGGATAGATGAATTATAGAAAATAGTACTTCTTTGGGAGATAAATAAATGCAGAATAAATAGGTAAGTCTCATTTCTGGTTTGATCCAAATAAAAGGCATTTAATACTCATCTGTCAACAACAATAATTTAACAAACATGTATTGAGTTTGTGTTATGATGGGCACTGCACCACATTTGGTAAATACCAAGATGAGGTACTCACTGTGTATCTGAATTTAGTGACTTCATGTATGCTTACTATTGGGGAAAAGTATCTTGTTCTTGACAAGATGCAGTGATGATTGAGTTTGCCCATCATAAAATTATGAATCTGACTGTACATAGTAATGGAGGAGAATATTCGATGGGGAGGCCATAATCCTAATGAGTTAATTTCTGCATCCATTAACAGAGCTATTACTAGTTCTAGTTTGGATCAGCTCTGGGGGACCCACAGAAATACAGATCCAATACGGCTTCTTAAAATTGTCTATTTTTCTGCCCTTCTAAACTCCTGAACTTTTTCTGTTCTTCTTTCTCCTTTTTCTGTCTTTCTCATGCAGTGCTTTAACTAGTAAGAACTACTCTTTCTTTCCTAATCTCAACATTCACAAACCTATCACAAGGCCATCTAACCTTTCATTTCCTAGATCACCACCCCCTCTACACTCTAGCTCTTAACTGAGACATCACCTCCTTTTCTGATGCTTGTCTGAAACACCTAACAGTTCATTTCAGCCACTTCTACTTCACTCCCAGAACTCCATCTCTTTTTAAAGCTAGATATGCTAAGCTTAGTGATTATTCCGTAATATTCATTCAATATATATTTGCTGTTTGTTATGATCAGTTTCATTACTATATTGCTGTAATAAATACTGACTATTCAAAAATGAAATTTGGCTTTCCTTCCAGCATTTCTTTTCCTTACTGTTTCTTTGGATTCATCATTGATGCTCGGGTTATTCTTGACTTGCCTAGTTCTGTTCTGAATCTGTCTCCCACATAACTCAGGTTGTTCAACAATTGCTGGCTCCCGATTTCTTAGGTCTGACCATTATGTCCTGACAAGAACCAGGTGTGCACTGTAACATGGTAAGCAATACTTGTGTGTTCAGGTAGAACTTCCCTATGTGCTACAGAGAAATTGGTGAAGGCGTCTTCAGCAAAGCAAAGGCCTCTTTCCTACTAGGATCAGATGAGGTTAATATTTCTCCAAAGTGCCAATGCCTGGAAGATCTTTAATGCTTCTGGGTGAGCACATTTGGTTTTGGCTTGTTAAACATGTTTTAATTCTGGTAACATCACGCTGATTTTTTTAATGCTTCCTTACTCCCAGTCCATGTGGTTACAGACCCTACACTATAGGTCCTGAGCAGCACATAGTTCTAATCTATCAATGAAGAAATTGGATCCCTCTGGTCCAGAAATATCAATTCAAGAGAAGGTGACCAGATTAGGCTTTTCAAGCTAAGAAGACTCAATTATTAGACCTTTGCTAGAACTAACGGATAATGGGGAATTTCCCCCCAACTCCCCACCAGCAAATTAGGGCTGCTAAGCAGCTTTAGTTATAAACCCAGGAAAAGAAGTTGACAGCCTGGTAAACATTTTCTGGAGTATAATTAAACAGCAAGGAAAGCTAAATCGAGATGCGATTCCTGACATATTTGCGTACCTGGAGACATGGATACAGTCCTCCCTGATGACTCACTCCTTAGATTTCTCTGTTGCATGGGTGATGTATCTCCTCTGTGGTTTATGTTTGATAGAGTAGTTTTTTGTTTGTTTGTTTTGCTTTTTTATTTGTATATAAAAGGGTTCTGACTAGCTCACCCATTCATTAAGGCAGAGGAAAAACCATGGCTACAGTATTTTTGTCCAAGCAGAGACGTGGACTATGAGTCAGTTTACAGTGAAATGATGGCTTGTTTAGAACTTGAGTTTGCCCTGCTCTAAAATTGTGCCCATGGTGGTGGCTGCAGGTGGCCAGGAGGATCTGGACTTTGAGTCTTACATGAAGGAGTACAAAGGAACATTTTATGGCTAATGGATTTCTCTTTGGGATTCCCTTCCCTGCTTCCTAATGAAACGTAAAAGCCTACACAATGCAGATGGCATATTTCATTAATACAAACTGAAGTCCAGGCAACAGATGCTTCGGGTACTGAGGGGAGAGAAGAGCTCTATATTTTTCCAACACCAACAAGTACAATGACAAATTTCTCCCACTGAGCAGATTGAAGTGAGAGCAAAGAAACATGTAGTTTCCAAGCCTTAGGCATTCTGTCGTATCTAAAAGTGGGATGATCAAAATCAGTATTTTTGGACATGCAATGTTTATGTGGAGGAAGCTTTGGTGAAAATCAATGAGCAAAAATAAGGCACATTCTGAGAATTCTGCACGGCTTCCAATGGCCAGAACTTCAGTGTTCTCTGTCTCTTTAGAGAGCATGTATTAATACACTTTAGTCAGTGTTACTGCCCTCCACAGTGGCAAAAACTAAGTCAGACCAATTATTTGCACTTCAAAGGCTGGGTGAGAATGGCTCCTGTTCATTTGTTTCTTACATTGTTTTGTAGAAACCAAGATGTAGAAATGATTAATTGCAGAGCAGACCCAATTCTCTTTGTGTGTGTGATCAGGTTAATCAAAAGGCCCAAGTTTAAATTATGAATCCATATCAAGGTATGGTGATTAAAGAATTATTACAATTGCAGGATACTTTCTGATCATATTCTTCTGAGCTCATTGTGACTTTGGACAACTGCCCAGGCAGAAAGGTTAGAAAGGATGGGCATAGAAAGAATAAGAAAAATGTGTTTCAACACTATTGTGACGCTGTTTCATTGAAGAGGGAGGATTGATAGTAAGCATTTGAAATCAATATTAGGGTGATTTTTGTGACTCCTTAGTAGGTAAGGCATAATGCTACTACAATAGTGTGGATAGTATCACAGGATTTCTTCCTGCTCACAAAATATAACCTCTCTAATTGTATGGGCATTTTTAGCCTATTCAGTTGTCAGAGCAGAAAAGGACAGAGTTAGGCTGAAGAGTCACAATTCATAGCTTTGCTTGTAATAGGTAGATATTCAGACTCCTGTGGTTTTTAAGGCTTTTTATTTCTCTTTTCTTTGTAATGCTGAAGTTAAACCCTAATGAAATTCCCCCTGGGGTAGAGGAAGCAAAATAAAACACCTTTAACAAATCTCAAGTTACATTCCATTTTTTATGTGGGATTCAAAAGAGTTGATACCATTCAGAGTATGAGCCACTTACAGTTCTATACCTAAAACCATGTTGCTACTGGAAACAGTTTTCACTTACTAGGACATGATTATTCCTACTGTCCTGGTCCAGACTCCAGCACTTGGACATTTCTCTTGACTTCCCTGACTTCAGAGGTGTCCTCAAATCCTGCTCCAGGAAGGTGAGATGTGGTTAGTTTGCATGAGAAAGACCCCAAGTTTTTCTTTCTGTATTTTGAACACTCTCATGTTTACAACATTAGAATGAATAACAACATAAAATGATGAAATCTTAATAACAAGGGCCTAAAATGCAATTACTATTATTAGCTACTCCTCCCTTCATTCTTTACTTATTTTCATAATGCATTACAGGATGTGTATATAGCAAATACACATCCTGTAATGCATTATGAAAATCATTAGGGAAAATAGTAAACAAGATAGATTCAATCTCTTAAGGGCTAAGAAAGGAAAGTCCTTTTTTCTGTTTTGTCTAATTTGAAATGAAAACACATCTTTTCCAGTCCATAACAAGGAAAAAAAGATAGCAGATAGAGTCATTATAAATCAAAAATTGCATGTGTTACTGGACATAACAGTCTAAAGGGACCAGGTGAGTTGCCTGTATCTACATATTAGGTCAGTTGAGAGTTGATTGGGCGTGATAGGACTTGTAGATAACTAGAAAGTATCATGGTGAACGTAATTTTTATTTTAAAGAATGTTGACTCAACTTTCCCCACCCATAACACACACACACACACACACACACACACACACACACACGCACTCTCTCTCTCTCTCTCTCTCTCTCTCTCTCTCTCTCTCTCTCTCTCTGGAAGATCTATTTTAGGAAATACTTTATTAAAATGTTAAATTTGAAGTTAATGTTTTTCATCCAATATGTGTCCATTGTTTCTTAAATGAATTAGTATTTTCTTAAGGAAGGAAAATGTTGAGATTACATTAAGAATCTTGGTTAATAAACTGTTGCTTTTATGCAGGTATTTCTTTATTCTTTCTCTTGAATCTTCTGAAGTTGTTGGATCTTAAAACAATGACAGGAGAGAGTAATCACACTCCAGCCCACTAACCACTCTAGTCATATGTTAGAACTAATGCTCCTTCCTCTGAGTGATGTTCAGCTTGAAAAATTGCAGTTGACTTTAGCCAACCCAACCAAAGGCTGATTTTCAAGCTTTTTTTTTTTATTGAGGTTCTTACTATGTGCTATTTTCTCGTGTGTCCCTGGTCACAAGATAGCTTTGATTCACTCATGAAGTCTACCTAAAAGACCACTCACTTGCCCATTATTACACTTTACAAAATGCACTCATATTGGAAAAATGCATATGAATCTGTGAGGTAAAAACACTTGAAATGCTTGTTAATAAACTCACCGGTTCAAAAACCTACATAAATTTTCAGAGTAAACTTCCTTTTAGTTAATGAGGTTTATGTGAATCAGAAAGAGTATATCCTCTCAAGAGAAAAAAAAACCTACATATATAAATATAAGAGAGTTTTCATTTGTTATTATTGAAACAAATTATAGGTAGGAGTAAAGAATCCTTCACATTCATTAAAATACATATTTTGTTACCTGTATTCCCTCTAGGTTTTAAGATGAATGAGGCCAGGAATCATTTCTGTTTTGCTTGTTATATCTTCTGTAACAAGTACAGTACCTTGCTATTATAGGCATTGAATTCATATTTGTTAAATCCATATAGAACATATGAATGAATTTATCTATTTTCAGCTATGTGTGTGTGAATTTCTATTTCATATTATTATTACTTTGGTCAGATTTTTAAGGAAAATATGTTTCGAATATATACTAGTACCTTTTAGTAGAACTTTCCATAATGATGGAAGTATTCTATTCCTCCTCTGTTCAGTATGACAACCACTAGCTACACGTAACTGTTAATGTAAATGTGACTAGTATGGCTGAGAAACTGAATTTATTTTTTTTTAAAGGAAAGGTGCAGGGAGGTGGGAAGAGAGATAAGTAAGAAACACTTTATTTTATTTAGTTGTTCCCCTGGCCTCTGGTCTTGAACTGAGGACCTTGGGATGTATGTGGACAGCACCATGGTGGATTCACCCACTAGTCCACCAGGACACACCCGATTTTTAATTTAGATTTAGCTTTACTTAAATGAAAAGTAAATAACTGCATGTTACAGGTGGTTGCCATATTGCATAGCATAGACCATTTCTTAGCTTTATACAAAGATGCCCCAGTTATTGATTAGGGTTCAGTGTTTGTAGATACTTATGGATAAGGTTATGTTTTAGGATAAGATGTGTAGAATTCTTGTATTTTCTAGTGGCCCCTCCCTGACAAAATTCTCAAGATTAGATGGAGTTGAGTCTAAGTTAAAACACAGGGAGATCCATTGTGCAGTATCTAGTTAATAGAGGAAGAAACTAACTTCTACTTCTATGGGCCAGTCATGACTGAACCCAACTGCGAAGTTGTCCTGCACTGTTACCTTGGGCTCATCACAGAAAGTTGTTACTGGACATGGAATGGATACCACATCTTATTTACTTCTATGAAGAAGTTCAGACCATGCCAAATTCATTGCCTCACGCATGTTTGGACTTTTATGGATAGTTGCAAAGTAAAGAAGAACGAAAATTGAAGTCAAAATAGGTGAGTTCTAGTCCTGTCTCTGCCACCTATGTGTTAATCTTGGACCTAACACGACTTCTTATTTCAGTTTCCTTATATATAAAGCAGAAATATTAATACATGCTTTTCAAGGATGATTTATGAGGTTAACGTAGAAGAAAGTATACATGTGTAAAGATTATTTTAAAAAGATCAAATTGTTCTTGTTATAAACTTGGATATATCCAAGACACTGATTTCAATTTCAGGGAAAAGTCATTCAAAATGGTTGGGAGTTAACCTGCAAGGCATTAAATTTCTTCATTCTTAGAAAATGATGTCATCTCCAAGAACAAGGCATTGTGGGAGGCCAAGCGGAGAACAATGAATTTCCTAATTCAACAGACCTTCTTGCCTTGTGATATCACTCCTATGTCAGGTCTTTTAGTTTCATAGCAGACAGAGATAGCCTAAATACCTCATGGGGGAAAAAACAAAACATAATTATGATATAGACCATAGGAACAGCTCACGGCTCACCAGATTGCATTAGGAAAACAAAATCATTCTTTAGTATGACAAGCAACTTCTGGAAAACAATGACTCCTCATTATCTGGCTGAGTGACACTCTAGATGTTCAGAAACATCCCTGGGATTAAGGGTCTGTATAGATTGACTTGGGAGGGAAGATGAAAAGATCTAAATATAGACAAGTTGGAAAAGAAAGACCTAACGAGAAATATCATAACCACTTGCCAATGATTGTGTAACATAATAAAAAGAACAACCTGGAGAGTATGCTAGGAAAAAAAGATATTTATTACAAAACTCAGACACTCCGCAGTTTACCTAATGATGGTCTACTGACTAAGATGTAATCTGCACAAGGGAAAATCCTACCATGATAATCATTGCAAAGAATAATATAGCAATAATAATATATGTATATATTGCATATACTGGATTTAGCAATATTCATTGATTAACTATAACAGGCCATTCTCACTTGTATTTTCTCATTTCACTTTTTGCAGTGTCTACAATGAATTTTTTTTTTTTTTTGTATGAGTTGATTCTGTCAGCAAAGAGATGACACTCTCAAAAAGAAATAATTAAGGGATCTTTCAAAAGTTGTCAAAATTAAAGGAAACCAGCAAGCAGAGGAAGCATCAGGCACTAGGAAGAGTTTGCACCTCTGTACTAAAGAGGTGAAGAAAGACTAAGGGGAACAGAATGGGGAGGGAGCAGTGGGGAAGGCAGAGACTAAGGGAGTGCAGAGTTGAAGGCGCAGGTAGAGGATTGTGGCTCTGTCTGCTTCCAGTGACAGGGTAGGAAGCAGACAGGAAGGGGAGAGGGATAAAACCTTTCGTGTCTCTCTTTTGTCCAGCCTTCCCTTTTGATCATCCAATGGCCATAGGGCAAGGGGACCTAGTTGATGTAACCTCAAAAGTCAGCGTCCCATGACATAGAATGTGGGGAGTGAGGAGAGGGAATGATCTTCAGTCTATGGAAAGGGTAATATTTTAGAATAATTTCATGAAAGTTGTCTGGACAATTTTTTTTTTCCTTTTTTTTTATACAAACAAGGAAACTGAAACTCATAATGATTTGCTTAATGGCATGCAACAGAGGACTCAAACCAAAGGTTTCTGATTTCCGAAGTTTGATGATCTTAAAGTTCTTCATTTCTGGTTAACTTTTGAAAAATAAAGGATTAATTGGGCTAGCTTCCTGGCTTCCACCACTTGCACATAGAGCCTCTTATTCAGTTTCTTTATTGAAGACTATGTTCTAATACTGACCATTTTCTAGAACTTTATATTCATCACAAGCAGATATAGTGAGTGTGTGTTTCTGTTTCTGATCTAAAAACGGAGAGTTTCTTCTTGTAGAGTGCATTAGTTGTTTTGTATAGTAGGGGAAAATTAATGTTATTGCATAGAAAAGTGAATGGCGAAGGTGGACTAGGTGATTTAACCAGAATTGGGGCATGGGGAAGCTCATGGACAGAATCTTGAGTTAAAAGTGAGTTACTGCTTTGTTAATGTTAAGGATTTGGCCTTTAAATATATTGACAGGTGTGAGATACACACACACGTGTTTACACACACAAATACACACAGTGGAGAACTACCCATCAAAAAATAAGAAGATGACATTTTGCCATTTGGGACAACTTGAATGGACCCTGAGGGCATTTACTAAGTGTTAAAATAAGTCAAAGGAGAAAGACAAATACCATTTGAGTTTATTCAATTGTGGAATATACAAAACAAAGCACATAAACAATAACAAATCCACTCTCAGCAAGATGGTGATTGCTAGAGGGGCAGAGGGGTTTTTGAGAGGTGCAGTGGCTGGGTGGGGCCAGTGCATGGTGGTGGCTGGCGACTGGACACTGTGGTGGGGGTGTGGTATGCATGCATAGTTGTCCAGAGGTGACTCTAGCACTTTGTCCTAAGCCCATATGACCTCAATAAAAACGATAATTTTTGTAAATCTTTACTAACTGCCTATGATATGGCCAGCTGTATGTTAAAGCTCAGTTGTTCGGTATATAATCTCTGTGTTCCTGATGTTAGCTATTTCATCACTTACAGGGAGAAATGCAGGCACTGAAAATTTGAGCATTGCACTAATAGCATATGGCAAACAGAACTTGAACCCAGTCATCTGGTTCACTTCATAGCAGTCCTAGTGATTTTTTAACCCTTCGGAAAGCAAAGCACAAAGCTTTCCAAATCTTATTTCTCATGATGCTGGTGAAAATGACTTCATCTGTTTCTTGTTGCTGCTGTACACCAATAATTCAGACAGAGACTATCTTCATTTGAAGTGACTGCAAATACCAGATAAGCTATGATTCATCGATTAGCAAATATGAGTTACTGTCAATTTAGTACATTTTATCATGGAGATGGTAGTTTTAATTGTATGGAAACAGGGAATAAGCAGACGAGGGTTTCATACACACAAGAGGAAAATTCCTGGGTCAGCTGTAAAGTGTGAAGTGTCTTTATTTTTGACTTTGTATGTAAATTGAATCCCACACACCATTTGGAAATAACTACATTAGAGTGATATGCTTTATTATAAGTGGGGCACATACTCCTTTTCATATGTGGCTGTGTAATGTTTGAGCTGAATCTCTTTTACATGCTTACTCGGATGAGAGGTAACTTGCTTTTTTTTTTTTTTTTTGACTCATGATTTCTGCCCTACACTTAGCTATTTAATAACTTCCTAAAATTTTATTTTTCTGTAAAATTCAGCACTGATAAATCACTGGCCCTTACATATAGAGTGGATTGAAAATTTATATACTGTGACTCAGGGTGGTAGAAATACAACTTTATTTCTCCGTAACTGAATATTGCTTACTCACCAGCACCTATTTCTGCTTAAGGAAGGAATACTCTTATGCTACTTGAATTTATCTCACTCACTTCCAGGTTGCATCCATCACTTACAACTTAAATTCAACTCTTCAGAGAAGGTTACTCTTCCAGGATTTTTTTTCTGGGCTCTTTTTCTTTTTCTTTTCCTGGCTTCAGGAGGACTCTGAGTTTCAGGGCCACCTGTGGTTATGATGAAGTGGGGAACAGGCATCAGGTCAAGGTGTACCCTGTTCTTGCAGACTTCATTGAAGAGTGTCTTTCATGTTGACTGTCTCTGATAGAATTGTAGGTGAGGTACATTGTCTTCTGTGTCTTTTGGTGCGTTATGCATTGAGATCACCCGCCCTGTATGGTAGGCCCCTATTTTAAGGCTTACTTGTGTGAGAGTTTTCCTCTAAGACTGGCTGTGACTGCCATTTAATCCTGAGCTTGTACCATCTCCCTAACTTCAAAGCGACTTCATCTCCTTGGGAAAATTCCGTGTCCTCCAGTAGGCTAGGCAGAATTCCCATGTCTTCTTCATAGCCCAGAACTGCCTGATATTGATGTGAGACATTCTGAAAGGCTGACTGTCAGATGAGTTCCTCTCACCCACTGATCATCCAACCTATCTGTGGGATGTCTGCTGTTCTTCCAGCTGAAAGGTGCTCACCTGACTGCATCAGGGACCACACTTCTATCCTAGCATGTTGCTTGTCTAATTCTCAGGGTTCCTTCCTCAAAGTAAAATGTTTCTCTCTGTGTGTCTCTCTGTCTGTCTCTGATTTTCTCTCTCTGCTAGAAAACTGCTTCCAGATCCATTCCTACTCAATGTTTGTCTGACTCTGTGGTTCTACCAAACATTAATAATATACAGAAACACTTTCAGTCTCATACTTAAAAATTCAAACAGAATCCCGTCTCTATTTCTTGTGTTTATTTATTGCAAAACTTGGGCTCTAACTTTCTTGTGGAGACTGTGACTTCAAAAAACAATTACAACTGTTTTTTGAAAGTGAGAGTTGAGTGGTGACTATATTTCTTTGCATATATATATATATATATATATATAGTTTCCTCTTTTGAAACGATAGGGCTCACTCTTCTGACCTATAAATTACAAAGGACTGCTGAAAGAGAAAAAAATTACTAAATGTAATATGATCTGGGCGATATTTAGAAGTACTGCTCAACTTTAGTCATAGATTGGGGCTTCTTAATGATAACTTGGAAGAATATTTACTAGAAAAATTTTTCTGGGGAGTTAGAGCCTCTATTTATTGACAAATCTCTCAATACTTATACATCTGTACAACAAATATTACCATAATCCACTGTTTGAGGTGCTGGGCCTATAGCACTCATTAAGTTGATATAATAGAGAAGAAATAGAATACACGTATGTAAAATCTGAAGGATAGTATATGGTTTCCAAGGTCATGGAGAAAATAAAGTACAAATGGCAGTCAGACTGGGAGAAGCAGGACGTTTGCAGTTTTAAGTAGTTTGATGACAGGAGAAACACCTTGAGTAGGTGAGGGAGTGAGTCGTGCATGCATCTGCGTGGATAGTGGTGTAGGCAGAGGGAACAGGACACAGAAAGGAATGTTCAAGAAAAACTGAGGAGACGGTAGCAGAGCAGAGTGAGTGACAGAGAGGAAGAGGGAGGAGGCCAGTTATGGAGGAAGAAGCAGCAACAGGCAGATGTGTGAGGCCTTGCACCTCATCCCAAGGAATTTAACTTTTATTGTGAGGGAGATGGGAACCCAATAGAAGGCTTTTAAAAAAGGAGTGACATGAAGCACTCATTTTTTAACAAAACTATTCGAGTTGAGAATAGATTGCAGTGAAGGACAGAATGAAGAAATGCCATTCAGGGGGCTATTTCAGAACTGGAAGCAAATGGTAAGAGCTGATTCAGACCAGCCATGCAGCTGTCTAGGCTGAGAGAAGCACACCCATGTTAGATTAAAATGTGGAAATCACCCATCCATGTGGGGAGTCAGGACTCCATTGTGGTTAAAAATATAGGCTCTGCGGCCAGTCTGATTGCGTTCAAGTTATAGTTGAAGTACTTACTTTGGCATCTTGGAGGAGTCCCTTAAATCTTAAGCGACATGGGGCTTGTGTAATGATTAAGTGAGAAATGACATGGAAAGCAACAAAAACAGTGCCTCACTCAGACAACTCAAACCCTAACCCCACATTATTTGTGCCGTGGTTCTTTCATCATGGAACTTGAGAAGAACAAAGTTAGAGTCATGACACATTTAGGGTTTGTTTGATTTTTTGTTATGGTTTGCTTTTAGCCCATGAATCTGGGAATATTTCCTAAAAAGCTTTCAGTGCTTTCCGGATTTGTCTGGTGTAGGTGCTTAAGTAAAATATAAAGCCGTCTGTTTCTTGAGTCCTGCGCTTGGTTCTCAAGTTGAAAGCCACAAAAAGATGCATTTGGCATCTTATGGTTACTGAGAAAAGAGGGTGTAAAAATAAAATTGTGGTAGGTCCCTCACCTCAACTTACTTAGTTCTCAAGACAGTTCTTTGCTGATATGCAGTGCACGTGTGATTCTGAATGGGGATTCAGTGGGAAGAATGAAGGATGTTGGGAGTCATTTGACAGACGGGATATTGGAGCAGCATTATCTTCCCCACCGCGGGGAGAATGCCACCGAGAGTCGACAGTAATAGCTGTCATACATTCAGCACTTAGTTTGTGCCAAACGCTGTGCTGGATCATTTTACTCTTAGCCTGCAATACAGAGATTGTTCCTGCTTTCCAGATACAGGATGCTCAGCTCTACTCAGTATCTATAGACATAAATAGCCGTATCCTGAAGAATTTTGATCTCTCTTCCAGGCTTGTCACTGTAGAGGTAGGGCACCTCAATCTCGGGCAACATTAGCACTTGACATGATTTTGGCATGTTGCTGTCTGATGGAGCTTGTATCTCGAAATCAGCGAGACTCTCATTCCGAGTTCACGTATTTCAGTGGCGCTTGTCTTCTTTCCTCCTGTTAGGAGCCTGGATATCGGTGGCCACGTGGACTCTTTACCGTGTTTAACTTCCACGGTTGACTTAAATGAGAGATCTTTTCATCTTCCTTCATATGATGAATGCCAATACTTTTAAGTCATGCTTCTAGCTCTTGGAATTCTCTTGGATTTGTGGGCATCTCTGGTCCTGTAGGTGCTTCCGTATGTACTGAGTTGCAGAGCATTGTGCATTTTGATGGGTGATGGAGGGATACACTTATACACAAAGGCAGACAATCAGAAAGAGAGGGATGGGCCATGACCATGTGACAGCAACTTGCCCATGGGCAGATACTAAGATTTTTTTCATACTGCCATCGAGAAAATGCAAATGAGTGAAAAAAAGAAATTGTGGCCGTATGGAACATTTACACTTTGAGGGAGCAGAGTCCAGCCTTTGGAGGCATGTTTTCCCGTGGTTACTGTATCTGCAGCATTCAAAAGTCCAGACAAGGGGCGATGTGGTCAGCATTATTGCAGAAGGTGATTGCATCTCAGTGGCTTATTCTCTCACTTTCACGTAGCAGCACGTGAACTCAGTCTCTAGAATTTCAAGTTCATGCTCAGGTACTAACTATAAAAGATGACTTTAGAAGACACTCTTCCTCCATCTTCCTGAGTTTATAAGATGACCAGAAGGCCAGAGGCACAGGTTTAAAATCAGAAGAATTATTCTCCCAGAAATAGAAGTTAATGTCCCATCATAACTTCAGTCACCCTCTTCCTGTTTATATGATCTCATTTGATAGTAAAACAATGGACAATAAAACATCATCAGAAGACTGAGTCTGTGAAAAAGGGAGTGGGAGCAGAGTTCAGTTTGAATCATTGATGCAGGACTTAAGCCAATGGTGAGGATTATGAATTTTTTCAGAGAAAGCTCAAATGGGACCATTGTACACGCAGGATCAGTAGAGAAGTTATGACAGTGGCAGACATGGGACAACATTTGTGACAAAATGTGGTAAGAGATGGTTATATTAACTACTTTTGTTGGCATGCCCTGGTGGAGGAGCAGTTAAGTTGGCTGCCTCTGCAGGAGTGGAGGTCACATACACCCAAAGACCCAGGTTCATATCCAATGTCAACCAACTAAACAAAAAGAGAATGCTTCTTCCTCCTGTCTTTTCCTTCTCTCTTGCCTACTTGCCTTCATTCCTGCCTGTACCTTTCATTAAGAAAACACGAACCAAAACATAAAAATAAACTATTTTTGTTGATGTTTTCCCAGATCTCACCTTACCAGAGGGCTTGGTTCTCCTTTGCCTTTTCCTCCAGAAACCTCACAGAGAGGTAGTTTTCTCCTCTTTTATTGCTGTGTTGTAGTCACTGGCTACTCTCATTTCACTCACCAAATTGAGTGTGTGTAGGTGTGTGTGTGTGTGTGTGTGTGCACATGAGTGTGGATACCAGAATAGATTTCTTCTCATGTTGTCTTGACTCATCAACCCTGGGTCCAAGGTTTCTCCTGACACTGTCTCTTTATATCATTCCAGCTGTGATCCTGACATAGTGAAGGGCAGGAGGGCACAGAGTGAAAAGCCTGGCTTGTGTATCTGACACACTTATGTTCTCCATCCCAGCTCAGTGTCTCACTGGCCAACCTTCCTGGAATACTACTTCATTAAAAGAAAGGCTTTGGTCCACATTAAGTGTACAATCTATGAGGCTATTATTGTTGTCACTTTGCCATGTCATCTGTACCTAGAATCTTCCAACCCCAGCTAAGCATGTAGCTTTAATGTTGCTTCCACAAAGTTAGAAAAGCATATCTAACATCAGTCCATAGCTTTATATTTTGTGAAACAATTACTTTCTCTTATTTACTATTTTAGGAAATATTGGAAAACAGAAAGCACTGTTATTACTACGAGTCATCCTAATCATCATTACTGCTACCATCACTTTAGATGTGAGAAAGAAAGTCAGTGAAAAAGTCAGTGATCTCACCCAGTTGCAAATCCAAACTATTCTGTGCTTTCTTCCTTCTTCTGGGTACAAAGCTAATCAGCAGACGAGTCATACTAGGGTAGCAATTTCTCCCCCTCCTTCATGGTAATTGGAGGCTGATACCTCCATTCCGTTTTCTGTCTCAATCTACTTATTACCCTACAAGGTTCCTGCTTCCGTAGGAGTCTTTCTGGGGATGGATAGACTGATGGGAAAGGAGCACTTGGAGTGCCTCCTCTCCTTGCAGTGAGGCATGAGAGAGGGAAGGAGCTCAAGGGGGCTTATTCCTCCCAGAGAGAGACCTCAGCCCCTCTGTGTGGCAGACATCTGCCTGTCCCCCTCTTTTCACTCTGGAATACAGCTCTGTCACTGTTGGCTGAGTTATGAAGAGAAGTAACACCAGCTTAAGGGATCTGGTGGGTCTGTGGCTCATTTTTTTTTCTGTTTCCTGTTCAGGATTTTCAGTTTGAAAAGAGCCCCAGCTATGTAGTTGTTCTAAAAATTGCAGAGATGGATGAAATATATGTTACTGGACTTTGTTGGGTTTATTTTAAACTATAAGCACTTAGAATAATTTGAATCTAGTTTTGTACCTTTTTTTTTTTTTTTTTTTTTTTTTGAGTTCAGTGCTTTTAAGTGGCTAGAAATGGGGCTTGGGGAGATATTGAAGAGACAGCATTTGGGAGAACTGGTTTGCCTTGGCCTCACAGCATTAAACAAGTCCTGTCCTCTGCTTGTTGGATTGTTCTAACTCCCTACTTTTTGGAGTGTTCCGTGATTAATTTTTTTGTATAATAATTCATGTGAGCCCCTTCTTCAGGTTGAAGGACACAGCAGTGGGGACATCCATTTTCTGACCTCTCAGAGATAGACAGGTAGTATTGTTAGGTGATAAAAGTACATGGAAAATATGTTATAGTTTCTGAATACTTTTGAAGACAAGATAGATTATCATTTTATCAACCTTTAGGAATAGATCAGAGGAATAGACTATGTACAGTGTTAGTCTACCTTGGGTGGAAGTCACATAAAATCTAAGATATCAGTGTCCTTTATTATTTACTTCAGTAGACTTACTTAGCTTGTGTCAGGTAACATTTGAGTTTTTAGTTTATGCTATGAAAATTTGGCATTAGCTTTTATTTTTGTGAAGATGTTGGCAAAAGTGCCAACAAAATAAAATGAACAGACTCAAAAGCGATAAGGTTTCTTATATGAAGGAATTTGATCTGGGGTGATTACATCTATTAGAGGCTAGCCATTGGTTTGCATGGACTGTTTTTTCAGGAGTAACTTGTATGTCATGAGATTTTAAGTCAGATTCTTACTGCTGTTGGAGTGTGCTTATTAGCAGTAGGTAATATTAGTAGTACTGATATACGATAATAACATTAAAGTATGTTAGCTCTAGGGAACTAACTGGAAAAGCTATGTTGCTTCTACCTTTAATTAAAGGAAGAGCTAAACAGAAAGCTTCCAGGATAAGGAAGAGTTCTGGCAATTCCAGGGGCTGCAGAAGAGATGGTTCATGAGCTTTTATTCTAAGTCCCTATCACTGATTAACTCAAAAACGGTGTCTAAATTGCCGATGACTGGGAGAAAGCACTGTCATTGTCCCAGTTTGGTTCAACTGCCTATGATATGAAATGTGCCCAGCGGAATCCGGGCTGACTGCTGATCACCACTTGTGGTTCTAGGAGTTGATGTTCTGAGAAAAGGTGTCTGATCCCTGTGCCTGCTTCGTTACACCCTTGGGCCTGCCATGTCAATTTACACTTCTTCCCTGTGTGTCAAAAATACCTTGCTTCTACCATCCAGCTGTCACTCTGACACGATAGCACCAATCATCTCCTACCCAACCAGGAAAAATCCGGAGTACCAACCAGGGGCTGCATCCAGATGCAGGGCAGTGAGCCATGCTCGACACGATTGTCATGGAGATTCCCAGGCGACCTGCTCACCTCCCTATGCCTATCTGCCTTGTTTCACAGTTCTAGAATACAGATACAATGGTGAAGTCAGCTGCCACCACTATAACCCACATATGATCTTCAGAAAAGGTTGGGGAACAACGCAAAATCAAAACAGTTGAAAAAATGAAAGATTCAGGTTGCCAGACCATTACCCAACACACAGTAAGGGAGAAACTCTAGGAACCAGAAGATGAGCGGGTGGAGGTTTCCTTTAGGAGAGTTTCTATAGACAGAAGATCTTTGCTAATATTTATCTTTCCCTTCCTTCACTCTTCATATTTACCAGTCTTAACGACGAATGAAATATTTATTCCTTAAACACTTGACTTCTTGGTGGCCTTGCTTTTATAAGGTTCTCGTCATCTTCCTGTTAACCCTTGTTACTTATCCTCAGTCTCCTCATCATGCCAACTATATACTGAGCACCAACCAGTGCTAGAAATTAGATTTGGTGTAATGGATATGTAACACCTATCATATTTATTTACATAAGATTATTCAGTATTTATGACAATTCAGGAGATCGTTCATATTTAGAATGATTTTAATGGTTATTCAGATAAATATGCACAAATTGCCTATTTGTTACAGCTAGGAAGTTAGGGAAACAATCAGCATAGATCTTTCAGTATCTTTACATCATAGTATGCTGCCTTTTATTCAGGAAATAAAAAGTTTTCTACATGAAAACTGAAATATGGACCAATGATAAAGCTGTTTAATAAGAGCAGCCTGACTAGGGTCATAATGGAGTGCCCATATTTTCCAGAAAAACATAGACTCTCCTATGCCACTGATAATGCTCTGAATTTGAGGGGCCTGTCAGCCAGATGGTGGCAGATTAAATGCAGAGGGTATCTTGAAATGTATAGGGAACAATGATTTGTCCTTAGCAAGGACAAAACCAAGATTGACTTCAAATAAAAGAAGGATGTCTCAGAGGGATAAGAATGAAATCCAAATACTGTAAACTTAGGTTTAGTGCTGATTCTATTACTGGTACTGTTTTCTAGGTAGAAGTTTGTAGCATGACTAACATGTTTCCGTTCCAAACCATGCTGATGAGTCATTTAATGAAAGTAACTATACCTGTTACTTCAGTAGCCTTTTTGTGGTTTCTTATAATGAGGAACAAACAAAAACACAAAGAAACAAAACAGCAGTAACAACAAAACACCCCCAAAACCCCTAATCGGTAAGTTTGGTGCCTAACATCACACAGTTCGTTCTACATGAAAACATCGAAATGATGAACCTGCCTGACTTCTAGTTCTTGGTCTTTCCACATCTTATATAAACAGTTCGTTATTAGAAAGGATCACCAATATAGAGTAATTGTTTCCGACTGTCTCAGTCTTTTAAACTGTTCTGTATTAACTTCTCTTCGTTATTTGAAGCTGTAGTTTCCTAATGAGGTTAGACTTACTGCTCACTTCCCCCAAATAAGCCACCTGTGTCATTGAGTATGTCCTCTGCTCACAATTGGAGGTTTAAAAGTGGATTAATTTTCCACCTGTATTTTCACATCTTGAACTTTGTGTGGTCTTGGTTGAGTTTCCAAATAATGGATTTGGACTCGCATGTGAATTGTGAAACTATTTAGTGATTATGTGTCTGTAGAAAACTGCGAGCCCCCGAGGTCCTGTGCTTTGATGAGAATACTCAGATGCTTCTCCAGAGCCTGAAATATCCTCACTGTGAAAGCAAGCTTTGAAGATTCTTATTTTGACAGTATCTGTGGAAGTACTTGAAACCCCGAGTCACTTCCAGGCTTTGGGCTTCTTTATTCAGTCACATTCTTCTTTTGAACAATGCGGCTTAGAAATTTGTTTGGTAATGGGGAAAAGACCTTGGTTTGTTTTATTATCAAATTCCAATTGCTTTGTGAATGATTGTAAAATGTGTGCTAGTGTCTGTAATACAGTTGCTTCGGCATAATACAAAATGCTCATCATCGAGGTCTCCTGAGAAAAATCATTGTAGAGCTGTTAAAAAGGATTCTGCTTCTGCTTCTGCCATGATCAGCCAAGTAGGATCTTTAAGATGCATCTTCAAATGGTGACATATGTCTGGGTGTCACACAACCTTTGTGTTTTTTGAGCTGAGAAAATGGAGCAAATGCTCTTAGGAACTTGATTTACTTGCCCTATTTCACTTCAGAAGAGCTGCTGGCATGTTTCTCTGCCCCAGTTCTCCATGGTCATATTGTGTTTTCCTTATTGTAGTCTCTAATGAGGATGCTATTGGATAGTAAATAAATTATTTAAGAGTTTAGTAAAATAAAACACAGCATGAATTGACCATAAAGGACAAACTATAAAATGAGCTTTAATCATGGTTGTGATTTGGAAGTAAATTTCACATTTATTTGCTGAAGACTAACTGATAAACTCTGCATAATAAGTCATTCCAATTTGAGTTGAACAGTGTTGGGCCAGCTGAGCCAGCTTTTGTTGGTGGTTGTTTAAGTAGGTTTACCGAAGGACAAGGCTTTCCCAAAAATCAGACGATGTAGTTTTCAGGATTTGGTTTAGGAAGTCTGGAGTCAGAAGCAGTCTTGAGTCCTTCTCTGTCTCTGTCTCTCACTGTTTCTCTGTCACGGTCTTTCTCTCAAATGTGAGAAGGCCAAGGACCTAACTCTTGTCTCTCTAAGATTTTGTGTATCTGAACTTGAGGTTTCACCAATAAAATAGAGGCTTTGAGGGCCTCATGTTGTTCTAACCTCTCATGAAGACTCGATATTGGTATCAAGAGATGAACGCACTGTTTTAGAGGGTAAACTTTAGAAACCTTGCCTGCCCTTGATTGTACGGCAGGTGGATAATCAATGTTTTAGTAAATTTGTGGTCAAGATCTCATGACTATGCCCCCATTGCTTTTCAGGAAAAGGCATTGATTAGGAACCCCGCTATTTTCTGTTTAGATAATTTTATCATATCTTTTGAATAATTTGTTATATGTCATTTTGCAGCATTTATTTAGTCTCCTACTAGGCAAGAAGCTTGTTGAGAGATAGCTTACTCATGTATTATTTTAGTTTTATATGTGTTTCAGATGAAGAGGCCAAAGAATGTATATGGTTAACTTGAATTTATAGCTATTGTAGACTGTTATTGGTCAATAACAGATAAAATTGCATATTTATTTTCTACATCTGGTTTTTACACAGAAAATTAGGCTCAATATTTTCATCTTTGTTTTATCTCTGTTTCTTTCTGTTTCTCTCTCTCTCCATCTGTGTTATTTCTTCTTTCTCTAAACATACATAGATACACACATGTGCACACTAACACTTTTGATTATCATAAAAATTATAGAAAAGTAGGCTTCTCACAATAAGGAATAATATAATTTATTCTTCTGCAGTGGACATTCCCATTAGCTTTTGGTATTGCTTTTTCCATATAGTTTTTTTAAGTTCTCTCAGAATATGGGAGGATATATCTTATTCATCCAATCCATATATTATGCTTTTAAGTAGCAGGGAGAAAAGCCAAATACTGCAGCTCTGATAGCCTGCCCAGACCCTTAAAGTGACCCGCTGCAGTCAGAATCTAAATAGAATGCCGGAGGGCGCCACATTCTCCACACGTGTTTCCTGTCAGAGTGTCCATATACAGCTCTGCTCTATTTGGCCTTTTTCCCTTAAAGACAATTCCTTCTGAAGAAAGGCTTTCACTGAGAATAGTTCTGACTCATTTGGAAGACTTGGGATTGGTGAGGCATCTCAGAACATGTGTCCCATGTCCTAGAATTGGGAAGGAGATCAGTGTGAAGGATTACTTAGGTTTATAGAAGGGTTAGGAAACTACTTAGACTTCTGAAGGTAAGAATTGAAAAAAAAAAATATATGAACAACAGCATCTGGTACTTTGTGTCTCAGCATGTGAAATGGAATTGTGATAATAATAATATGAGAAAAAATATACTCTGACAATTGAAATAAAATCACTTGAAAGTCTGATGAAAAAGAAAAAAAGAAACCAAACAAATCCAGAAGTCTATTTGCAAGAAATATGTGTCACAGAATGTTGCTCTAGACTTAGGTCTTCTCTTCTTCAAATATGTGAACCAAAATTTCAAGTTCCTCTCAGCGCTGGTGGGAGTGAGCCAGAAGAGAAAACTTATATGGCTTTACCTTTCTTTTAATAATACTAACAGCATCACTTTTATAATGTTGATAATTACATGAAAAATATTGACTATCAAATATTCAAATAATTGACTCCCATTCTTCCCTTCTTACACCAGAAAATCCAGCTCTTGGATTTTATGTATCTTATTTATAAAAAACAAAACAAAACAAAACAAAACTACTTTGGTGTGTAGTAAAAATCTCACCTTTGAACAAAATGGTAAAAAGAAAAAAGATATAGAAAAAGTATACAACGAATGTTTAAAATAAAACATGAATTAATTAAAATAAACTCTTAAAGAGTCCTCTTATACTTCCAGACATTTGATGGTATTTCATTTCCACCTTAGAGCCCAAAGGGAAGACAAGATGAGTTCTCACAGCTGGAAAACCACTCTTTGATGACAGGAAAATCTTTGTTCTGAGAGTTTCTGGAAGTGCAGATAAACAAACCAACCCCGAAATTCAAATGTAGGAAAATGGTGCAATTCCCCAACACATTGGAAAATTTAAATCTAGTCATGTTGCTTCAAACATACTGAATGGGAAAGTGCTGCTGTCTTTTTGTGAGAAATCTGCTCAGTTTTAAATTGATTTTTTTCTTCAGAGATACAGAGACACAGCCTTGTGTGTTTTCTTTGTCATGTGTTGAAAGACAAGAAGATTTTTCTAGCACTTTCCAATTTGTCCTCTTGGCTTTTGGCAAGGTTTTGCTTTGTGAATTTTTCTCTGTGGTTTCTCTATAAGGTGAACAACTTGTGATCTCGGTCGCCACAGAAAGGGCCAATGATCAACGAGCACCTTGCTTTTTGGATTATGGATGTTACTGACGTTGTTCCTTCTTAAACTGCTTTCCTTCCCATCATACGTTCTTTTTTAAATTTCTTTTTGTAATTTGTATATTATTAACTCTAAATATCTGCTGCATGTAGAAATAAACTAATTGGTATATATTGACATAAAATGAGTATTATGTTTTTCTGAATACAGGTGGATTCAGTTGTTATAGAATTCAAGGAGAGAAAGTAGAGCTGAAGGAACTAGGTTCTTAAAGCCTTTCACCCACAAGAAGCACCTTGGAGTAGTGGGAAGTTCAGGTTAGTTCACATAAGTGGTGTCTTTGTGGGCAAAGTTAAAGTGGTTTGGGATACTTGTAGGCATGTCCTTGGGTTTACATTCTGCTCATAGACATAGATGTAATATATGTACACAAATACATGCAAATATATGCACACAATGTATATGTATTGCAATCAAGTTAGACTTTATTTCAATGAATTATAGAAAATTATCTAAGAAGAAATATATAATAATAACCTCTTAGTTTTCTTTCATTTGGTGACCTGAGACTTGTTTCAGGAAAATTTTCCAAGAGGTGTTTTCTTACTTTAGCATAAGTTATAAAGTTATGATAAGATTGGATTCCTGCTGAATAGAGAGGAAAAGAATAAAGAAGTGATTTAGTGGAATACCAAAGCGAGCAAGTTCTAGAATCAGCCCTGAAACTGAATTATGTCTGTAGTACTTACTTGCTTAGTGACCGGTTAACTAACCTCTCTGAATCTCTGTTGACTAACTCGTTTAGAAAATAGGAATTCCAATAGTACTTCTTAATATGATCATGTAGCTTAAATGAGATAATAAATATAGTACTGAACTCCTAAGGAGTATCCTAGTTATAATCTTGAAAGACAGAACAGGGAAATAGAAAGAAGTTTCTAGATGTGGAATGATACCCTGGAGACCCACAGTGTTAGTTATAACGTTTTATTTGAAGTAAGTTTATTTAAGGCAATGAGATAATGTTGGTATCTCTGGGTTAAAATTCATTTAGGAGATAGTATATTACTTTTTCTGTTTCAATAATTGTTTTAAGGATGAATAAAGAACAGAACTTGTTAAAATTTACTTTGCTAATTATGAGAGAAACTTTTAGCTTTTGCATGCAGAATGCTTCTGATGGAAGTACAATACTTTCTATTGTTTTAATTACAGAACTACTAAAGGTCCTTCTTGGGCAAAGCTCTTCATCAAATGATGCATGTTTGATTGAAGACAATCTTTTAACTAAGTATATTCTTAAAAGACAGGCACTTGGAGAAAGGATTGTGGGTGTTTGCTCAAAGAGTTCATGATTTTATATCTTTTTTTCATCTATGAGAGAAACTTGCCTTCAAATTGGAGGCATTATTATTGGTGCTTAAAATCCCTTCTTGCTAATGCTGAAATGACATGGGTTCAAGGGAGGTCACCTTATTTTATTCGTTGCCTATATATATCTCTGGGAAAGTTAGTGCCAAGACAGCTCACAGAAAACTTGTATTTGGCTTTGAGAAAACTGCACCCCGAAAAACAACCCTAGTTTAATGGCAACCACTCGGACAAAAACACCTGGGCTTTTGTCATTCAGTGGAAGAGTTTTGAGGGTGCTAATAAAATACATTGGAAGCAGGTTGTTCAAAACGGTTCTAAAAATGGAAAAGAGCCCAAATGTTTATTGCAGTAATTTTATTGCCGGGAAACATAGGCTTTACAACCAGAGTGTCTATAATATATTCAATTGGGTCTCTGAGGAATTTCAGGCTGGTGAAAATTATTGGGATTGCATGAGTATAATTATGTTACAATTTGAGAACTAAATCTTTCTTTGTTTTTATCAGACATTTTATTTTATTAATCTTCTAGCTGGGAGCAGCTTATATGAGCCAGCCAAAGGCAGCAGTTGGGGTCCATCCAAGAGACTTTCATTATTGGCCAGTAAATCCAGGTTTTGTGTCAGCTCGAGTCTCTCCTTGGCAATGTTCGTGTGTCATCTGTGCCGACTTCCACCGAGTTGTCACTCCACCAAGGTGGCTAGTCAGATGGCATGAGTTTCTCACACAGGACCTTCTTGGATTGCTTGTGGGGAATCTCTTGCCTCAAATTTTGATAATTTATTTTCTAGAATTGTGGGTGAGGAAATTTCTTTGGGAGTTAATTAGCTGATATCCCAGCATCTAGCAAACTCACTGTCTCCTCATTCCTTTCCTTAGTTTTGAAAACCGTAACAAAGTCATCTTAGAAGGCAGTGTTGACTAAAGCAAGTGGGGACTGTGCTTGATATCTCTTTCAGGAATAAGACCTCTGATCAGCTGGGCATCAGCCATCTCTGCTCTAAGCAGCATTATAGACATGGCCTTTCAAAGAAGAGACACTCATGAAACAGCTCTGGAAACTCAGAAGAGAGGGTTGTCAGTCAAACTCAGTGGAGGTCCTGGATGAATGATGAAGTACAGAGGTTTAGATAATTTAAACTGTGAAGAGATCCTCATACATTGATGGTGGAGCCATGCAGAAAGCAAGAAGACTGGGGATTGGGGGAGTGCTGGAGAACTGGGTTGAATGGGAGAGGTGTGTCCAGACCAAAGGCATTCATTCTTTTTGGAATGGTTTTTCCTGCCAGAGAACACTTTAGTCTGGGATCTGGGAAAGACTGTTAGGCAGAAAGAGTTCACATGCAAAATCACTACCCCATATTTCAATGTCAAAGACAGGCTCCCCTCCCTTGGGTGATAAATGACCTTCTCCTTTCTAATCTTGTTTTGAATTCTCTACAAGCTGAGCAAGATCTGGGCTGAATTGAATGAAGAATTTTTATCCCAAACACTTCTACCCCAGGGTAGAACCCCCTTTCCCTGCTTGTAAGTTATTTAACACTGTGACCTTCTCAGAAAAGTTAAACTTTGTGTAGTGAAAGATTTTGTTCAATAATTCATGAAAATAGAATCATTACCCCCAAAGCATTTTTCAACAGTATTTAATGTTGTTTGTCACATAAGAAAGGCATTTCAAAATGAATATGAGAGTTTCTCTAAAATTTGTTGATTTCCTTTTACTTACATAACACTTTGTATTGATTGTAAATAATCAAAGAATAGCAGTTCTATTAAGCAGAGGGAACGTTGAGTTTTTCAGGCAGTAAATGATGCCTTAGAATTGTAACATTAGTGAAAAGGAGTTTTCTGATTTCTCCAGTTCTCTTCCTAAATTCTTACTCTGAATGTTTCCTTTACCCCCAGTTGCCATATGATGATTTAAATATCTTCTGATCCCCTTGATGTGCACATAGAGAGTCAATCTTTATTTTTCTAGGGGCAGCATAGTAGCTAAGAGGGAAAACTCTGGAATCTGAGATTCACTTTTGAGACTGGCCTTTGTGTTTCACAATAGTGTGAATTGTTCAGTCATTTCCCTCTTCCATATTCTGTTCTCAACTGTAAAATGGGTAAAACTGTGATGCCTATGCAAGAGATTATTGTGTGGATTCATTGAGATGTGTCAGTGTAATGCTGGTTCTATGACATATTCAGCAAATGTCAGCAGTTGTTAATAACTGAATATATCACCTGAACAGCAATGTATGTTTCCCTTGTTTTCATGTAAGCATCCCTAAAATACCATGGTAAAGTTATGCCTGTTAATTGATAGATTTATAAAGTTCACAAAAACTAGTGGTAGATAAATAGTAATAGTTTATCAGAATGGTATAATTTTATAGTGTTCTTAAATATTTTGAGACTAAGTTGAGAATTTATGGACTAGGTAATATTCATGAAGAAGTAAAAAAAAAATATTAAGTGCCATTCAGTGCTAAGAATTTGATTACTCTGTTACATGTTTAAATAGTTTAAAAAAAAAAAAAAAACCCTGAAAATGTGGCTAAATTGTATATGAGACCAGAGACACTGGGGGAGAAAAACAAATAAAACATAAGGGGAAAATGAAACAGGTACACATGAAGCTCTCCATCAGTGGAGACAGAGAGTATGGCGGAAGAGAGGAATGATTAGAAATGACAAAAACAAGGCCAATCCCTCTGAGGTAGAGTCATTAGAAGTAACAGATACACATAATCAGCTAACTGCTCTCATCTTGAAAAAGCAAAACAGATGAGGCATGCGTATCAGATGTGAGTGCTGCCATGTAAGATTTTTCACAAAGGAGTTAAATATATCGAATAAACACATTCACTGTTCTCCTGATGAAAAGATTTCATTCATTCTAACATCCCAGACTCCTCCAGTATTGTGAGAAATGGCTTCAGGGATATGACTGGAGAACAATCACTAGAACAGTAAGAAAAATAAACACCAGGAAATACCTAGAAGAGCTCGTCTTACTATGCTCGTCACTCCAGTAGGAGCCAAAATAAAATATTTGCTTCTGTTTTCTCATTGAAAGTATTTGTTGCTTTCTCAGAAACTCCATCACTAGGCTCATTAAGTGCTGACTGTGAGGACGGAGAGTGAATTTTGCTTTGTCTGAACCATATGAACAAGCAATTTGCCTCTCTATATTATTAATTTTTAGCAAATATTTGTTGGATGAATGAAACTTTGTTTAAACATTGCATGTGATGCTGGGTATAACTAGCCTTGTTCTCATTGTGGCACTGTGCTTATTATTTAGAAGAGATTGCTCCCGGAATATCAGTGCTCTGGATATTAATAGACATTAACACAAATGTTAAAAAGGCTTCCATAGGCAAACATGTTTGGGGTATGCTGGCTTGTGCAGTGTTACCTAAATTTCTTGTCTGCATGGCTTCAGAGATGTAAAGTGCTAGCGTGCATACTCTGAACCACCTAGAAATCTGTGCTGCTAAGCTTATTTCTGTCCAGACTCAGTCGAGAGCATCTCAGAGTTCTGCCTACTGTTCTGCTAAACTCAATGGCAGCCTTAGCCAGAGGCTGATATTCTCCATGTTGCTGACTTGTGGGCAGCCTTCAAGAAGCCTTTGATCTGAGATAATTTGTAATTTTGTCCAAGATTGTACTTTAATTTTGAGCTTTGTACAGAGCTTTGTACAAAGTTAGCTGATTGGGCTGCTGACAATAATAAACTGACTGTGAAGCCCTCTAAGAAAATCTTAGCCAGATATCAAGTAGAGAAAAATTAAACACTTCTACCGGCAGATTTGTATGGCGACAGCAATGATCAAGAACAGATTTTACAGAGCTCTCTAGCTAGTGCCAAAGTTCTCTACATAACAAAAATAATTTTACTCATGTTCGAGTAGAGGTAGATAATTTGTGTGTAAAATCATGAGGATGCACGTGCCGTTAGAGATACATGCATGAAGATATTCAGAAATCTGAAGAAGAGTGTCTGTATTTATGTATTTAGGGACTTCTGGCAATTTTTATGATTTATCCTGTGAAAGTATTAATCTTGCTTCTGTAGGTTGATAATGTCTATCTAGTTCCCTGTACCATATTCTATGCCAAGAACATTTACTTTAAAGAAGGCCTTGACTTCTACTTTGCAGACAGGGAAAGTGAGGTCCGAGAGGACAAGTCACTATCACCCAAGATTGAAGATTCAGAGCAAAGGCTACCTGCTTCCAAGCTCTCTCCACTGTGCTCCTTTCTAATAGGAAATGGCTTTCTTAACATAGGATTCATCGAGGAGTTATCATTTCTAGCTCTGGTATCGGTACTTCAAGTCCTTTATTTAATTGTATAAAAAGAGTATATTCTTATTCATTAACTGAATGACGAGTTTGTAAAATCCTCAGTGATAATTTTGAAGATTTCTTCTGTGTGAGTAATTAATTAGGTTGAATTTTTTTTTAAAGAGAGGTGCAGACAGGAATAAAAGTGAGTAGAGGCAGACAGGAAGGGAGCGGAAGAGGGAAGAAACACTTTATTTAGTTGTTCATCTTTGTTGTTCAGCTTGCTTCTGGACAGGGGCTTGGGTCTTTGGGATGTGTGTGGACTGTGCTCTTGTACAAAGGCAGTTGACCAAACCACTACTCCTGATTTTTATAGGTGTATATTATCCCATTTTTTCAGTATGACTTGAAAATCTATCTACTGCCTAACATAGTAAGCACTCCACAAATGTGAGTTGCTGCTATCAGTGAAAATTCCTAGATCATATCTTATTTTTTAAAAAATCCAAGTTAAAATTAAATAACTTTTCCATGTAACCTGCCTGCTCCCCCCAACTTAGAACATATCTCTCCAGCACCCAGGTGTCCATAAAACTAAATGACATTTAGCATTTCTCTGTTGTTATTTTAAAAAGCAGTATGATCTTTGTAAGTATAGAGAACTTAGTTGGATGGTCTGAAATTAAATGCTGTCTTCACCATTTATTAGCTATGCTACTTGAGAAAAATAGTTTAGATTCGCTGTGCTTCAGTTTCTTTACTTTTCTTTACAACAACTTTTAAGTTGTTGTGAGTATTTAGTGGGTTAGGGAGTATTAGGCACCTTGAACAGTGACTGGTGAGTATTAGTACTCAACAGACAGTAGTTATTATTGAATTCATTTTCCTACCCTCAAATCAGGTCATAGCTGATTTCTCTCTCTTTGGTCAGTTATAGACACTGAATGCATATTTTTTATTGAATAAATGTATTGAATGTACAGTTTTGCCGTATGTTTCTTATATTTTGGAGAACTGTAAATGTTAGGGAAAAGCTTCTTAGGAAATTAATTGCATCTCTTTACCCTTTTATTCATGGCCTTTCCAACCCTGGCTGATCCCATCTCTCTGTTTAAAGTAGTGTCCTTAGGGAAGAATTATAGAAGAATATCTGCGCTACATGTAATTGAAGCAGTAGCTCATGGTAATTAAAAGTAATTGAGACCATACACTGAATGGGTTTCCGTAGGAGCACAGCAGGCATTAACTCAACAGAGTGTCCTGGTGCTTTCCTAGCCCACTGAACTCTAGTAACCCTGAGATTGGGACACAATGGGCCTTTGTGTCAATGTCACCAAATGTCACCAAGTGCCCTGCTGGGCAACTGGCCTTTCCACAGAGATCTGGTGTGTTTCTTGCTGACTTTGGATAGTAGGATAGAGAGGGTAGGTGAAGGTAGGTGAAGAACACTAAAAATTGGGGCTCAGGTCTGCATGTGGCTTCCGGGCAGTTATTCAGTGCTGTTAGTTCCAGTTTTTGTTAGTTTAGTTTAGTTTAGAAATGAGTATTTTACTAGATCTTCAGAGTTGATCCAAATAATGCATGCTCTTATTTTATTTC
Source organism: Solenodon paradoxus (assembly GCA_004363575.1). Lineage (NCBI taxonomy): Eukaryota > Metazoa > Chordata > Mammalia > Eulipotyphla > Solenodontidae > Solenodon > Solenodon paradoxus. The sequence goes on along the minus strand of RJWH01002071.1, from coordinate 200,051 downwards.
TCTTTCTTCATGCAGTAGTAAATGTTTTCACTTTTGTCTCTTTCTCTGTAACGTAAATCTATATATGTATACATATTATATATGTATAGATATGTTTATCTTTATACTGTCTCTCCATATGTATGGAGATCTCTGTCTCTGTATCTCTATATCTATCTAGAGAGAGGGAGATTTATCACATTCTCCATATATCTCTCTCTGTCTCTCTTTCTCTCTCTCTCTCTCTCTCTAGATATATATATATATATATATATATATATATATATTCCATATATAGACAGTAGGGGAAACTCATCTTTGGGAAACTAAATGAATTGGTACAGATTTAATAACTAAATCACTATATTCTAGTATATAGCAAGTGTTCAATGCATGTTTTGTGTGTGATTAGACATTCTGATACCTCTGTAGGGGTTAGGTAGAAACTTTTACAATTGCTGATTTGAAAATTGTAAATATATATATAAATGAAAATTAAAATGGTAAGTATAAATGAATATAAATATAAGTACAAAAGTAGACGTAGATATAAATGATGTAACTATAACTAAAATCTGGGCGCTCTCATTGCAGGATTTGCCTCTCCGCTGTGAACTCAGGCCCATACCTGTGTTCTGGCTTGGGAAGCCCACGTTGGGCCCCCACCCTTCCTCTGTGCGGCAGGACACCTGGGCTCCTGCCCTGGAGGGTCTTGGAGGTGAGTCTGGGCTGGCAGGCCGGGGCAGGGTAGGAAGGTTGGCTCCACCTTCTGGTCGCCTGGACAGGCTCGAGCCTGGAGTGGCCCAGGCCATGTGCAGTGGCCTGTGCTGAGAGCCAGCCCTCCACACCTCTCTTCACCCCTGTGAGTCTGCTTTGGGCAAGCCGCCTTCCCCCACTGCCCCTCGGCCTTCTGCAGTTCCCGCTCCAAGACACCTTTTCGATTCTTACTTCATCATTTCAGACCTGCTTCCTGAGAGTTGGACCTCTCTGGGGAGGGACAGGTTTCCGTGGGCGCACTGCCCTGGAATGGGTGAGGACCAGCCTGCCAGAGGCCCAGAATCCCGACCTCAAGTCTAATTCCATATGGTGCTTAGACCCAGGGATGGAATCTTCTGGAGAGACAGTGTTTTGGGCACAGGCTTCCCTCAGTGCTCCTGCAGCAAAGGAATGTGCACATTTGTCGTCCTGATTGAATAGTGATAGAGGACAGTCTCCTCCACATGCAGGGCCACCAAGGGGAAGCACTCAGCCTGAGGGAGGTACCCCGGAGCAGGGTCATCAGTTGCCGCCAAGGGCCCAGGTAAACCTCTCCAGGAGGTAGGCACAGGATGAGCTCACAGACACTTTTGGAAGGAGGGCCTCTCTTCCAGCTTTCCGTGGCAGCCTGGCCCCTGCAAAGTTAGGGAACACTGTTGCATGGCGGGTATTTGGGAAGAAAATAGAGATAGATTTTTTTTTTTTTTTTTTATAAAGACGCCTCATAATTATTTTGGGAATGAACATAAATAAAAATAACCACGTTAAAATATCTACCGGGATATTTCCTGCCCTTGAGACTCATTTGGGGAGAACAGCTCTTCCTCCCTGCCAAGATCTATGCTCCCATTTTTGGCAATGTGGTGCCCAGCCAGATGGGCCGTGATCCTCACGCTGGGCCTTGCCATGCAGAACCTCAGACTGGAGGGAGCCAAGGTGCCTGTTTGCATTGTCCATCTTTGCATTATTGCTTGTTAACACTTAGAAGAAATACTTAGTAGAAATGCCAAGTGAAAGCTTCCTGGTCACTGAACTGAGGTCAATAGTAAACTTCATTTATGGGATTTTATTCTATTTATTTTTTTCAAATCTCTTAAAATGATCATTGAGAGATTGATATCACTTCCTTATATAGCATGTATATTCACAGGATAAATTCAGCTCTCTATCTTTGTGTGTTTATATGTAGGTTATTCTCTAAAATATTCAATAATACCATTGTTAACTAATGTTAATTTTTATTTCTAGAATTTTCAAACAACGCATATTAAGCATTGTAAATCATGTATTCTTTTCCTGTGTTACTCGCACACTTTGAGAGTTGGTAGAGTGGATTAAAAAAAAAAGAGATTTTTAAAAAAAACGAGGAGGGGAAAGTAAATTACTTCTTTCGTGAGTCTCTGATTTTGCAGTCTGAATATCAACACAGCAGGAGGCCAAGGAAAGATGCTTTAAAGGAAGGATAAGTGCTCAGAGCCGAATTTTTAAACTAAGCTGCCATTCTGCTCTGTTATTTTTCATTAACTCTTATTCTCTCAGAGTGAGCAAAGAGGCAGTTGAGTGGGAGAGTGAAATGGTGCAGATTCTGTAGAAAACAGTCAGGCATTTTCTCAAAAAGTTAGAACCACAGAGTTACCATATGATCCAGCAATTCCACTCCTAGGTGTAGGTCCAAAAGAATTGAAAACCTATATTCACACATTCAAAACAGTACACGAGTGCTCATAACAGCATTTTTCCTACCAGCCAAAATATGGACACAACCCATGTGGCCATCGACTGACAAGCAGATAAATGTAATACCTGCTCCCGTGCAGACTTTGGAATATTATCCAGCCATGAGAAAGGAATGGAGTATTGATAATGCTGCTGTCAAACACAAAGGTCCACATGCTGTACAGTTATCTCTATATGAAGTCTCCAGAACAGGCAATCCCATAGAGAGTAGAGACAAAATAGAACATTGGTTTGGGAAAGTGGGGAATGGGGGAGTGGCTGCTAAGCGGGGCGAAGCTTCTTTTGGAGTGATGGCAATGTTCTGGAATTAGGGAATGTACTAAAAACATTGAATTGCATGTTTTTAAAATGGTGGCTCTTAAGATATAGGACCTATCTTATTTGAAAACAGTTAGAGATAGTTGATAAAAATTAGTCTGTTGCATTGAAGGAGAAAAGCATTGCCTAAGACATGGAATAAATTCTGTATTCCTTCTTCTTTCAAACAGTAATTTATTTAATTCAAATGTGATTTTTAGGGATAGGTACATGATTTTTTGCAATTTAATCTGCAGTGAAATTCTGGAAACATGAAAATCATAGAATTGCAGATGGGTCGATACGGATGTCTTACAGATTTGTGACTCCATCCTTTTCCTGAGGGCACAGATCCCCATGCTTACTCCGAAGGAAGGAAGGAAGGGTAGCCTTAGCTGAGAAAGCTAAACTTGTCTGGAGGTACATATTCATTCAGTAGCCACTCCTGTAATGGCACACCAGATTAAAGATTCTTTCTAGGTAGAGAACTCGGTTGATAGAAAGACAGATGAAATTAACAACAGTAACAACAAAATAGCAAGTATGTACCTTGGGTACTACTGGAATGTGCTCTCCCACCAGCTGGGTTTCATAAAGAATGAATGATTGTGCCTGGATGATGCGCCCTCATTCAGAGAGATCACAGTGAGATTTCTGAGGAGGAAGAAAACCCTCAAATTTTAAAACCAGTTCCACTTAGTCCTAAAGGATTGCTTCTTCAAATCCTTAATAGCCACATAACCTTTAGGTAAGTGCCAACTACTTTAGTACCCAGTTCTGGTTTGTCACAAGTTTTAACAGGTGTAATGCATGTGTAACTTGCTCCTTTCTTGAGGGATTGATCCTTTGTCACCTTCTACCCCTTCACTAAATTCAAGCAGGTCGTGTGGTCCTCAGTGAGGAAGTTGGTAGGAAGAACAATGGATATGATACACAAATATTTTTGTCTTCTTTTTTTGGTATTACTTACTATTTCTTTAGTTCTCAATGCTAAATTCCATTTAGGACCACTGTTGCTAAGACCTGGAGACAGTCACATGCCCATCAGCAGGTGAGCAGATGTAGAAGCTATGACACATGCACTCGGGGACAAATCTTACGGGCTTTTCTTTCCAAAAGCCCAGAGTAGCCTCAGGATCTGTGATGACAGGCTCCTCCAAGACAGATTCCTCCAGCTCCAAGAAACAGAAACAGAGGCGAAGGAGGATTACCTTTACCAGAAAACTAGGCAGTACTATCTTGTTTCACAGCAATGCAACTCTGATAGTAGCAGGACCTTGGAGAGGAAATGACAGGTGGTGTCTTAGAGGATTAGCAAAATTATTCTGTACCAAGCTCACCATGGAAGCTGCAGAGAACCAATTTTTCTTTTTTTTCTTCCTTTTTTTTCCCCTTTTGACACTTTTGTGGAGCTTAGAATCATCATCATGATCATCGTAACCAACACTTACAAGATAGTGCTCCTAATGTACCAGGCATTTTCTAAACACTTTACATATAAAACTTTATTTAATCATTGCCACAGTTATATCCAGTAGGTGGTATTTATTTTCTCCATTTTACTAATGAGGAAGCTGATTGCAGGGATCACTGAATGAGGAGTAGAGCGAGTTGTCGAAGGTGACCTAGCCAACAGTTCGGAGAGCAGGCTTTTGAATCCCGTTAGTCTAATCCCAGTTGCTTTTAGTTACCAGGTTGCATGCCTTTCAATGATAAATTATTTTGTAAAAATAAGGAAATTACTGGTTCCTAACAAGCTGTTTTTCTGTATCAGCTTTTATACATGCTCTCCCTAAAAAGCATAGCACATTCTGTATCAGTAATTATTATCAATAATATTATAAAATGCATAAGAAATTATGCTGAGATGTTTTTGAGCGCTGAACTTCAGTGATACTCAATTCTAAAGGGCCTGTGTCTGACTGGCACTTGAAGAAAGTCTAGTATTGGTCTGACCTTGTACTAGACCCCTGGGTTAGGATCAGAGATAGGCCAGCAACTGGTTTTCTAGGCAAAAAGGTTGAGCCAGTTTACTCCCTAGCCTTCTAGGATTTGGATTTGGATGCAGAGGATGTGGAGCGTCATTCAGTAGTAGGAGAGAAGGCAGGAGACCTTTAGATGATCCCGTGAATGGCAGAGCTCAGGGGAATGACTTCAGAGTCTCACAGCAGAAATCCTGTCACTGCCTCCTCTCCAGAATGATTCAGCTCCCAGAAACCGTGTTGCCTTAATCACATTCTGCCACACCCCTTCCGTGTTCCCCACTATTTATCCTTCAGTTGCTTGGGTTCCTCAGCCTAACAAAGAGTTATTCCTGCTATAGCAGGTGTTAGAGCGTCTGTGTTAGCCCCACATTTTTATTTTTATTATGTGAGTAGTCTGGTGACGTGACCATAGCTATGTTACAGAGGGCTCAGCTATGGCCAGAAACAGGATTTTTCAGATCCCACTGAAAAACTGACATCTGTCCTATTTCCTCCCCATTTGTATGGCTGGGGATACACAATCCTCCCTCCTTTTATCCCTCTTAATCTTTATTAAAGGACTCAGTTCTGTTTTCAGTTTCTTCCCTAGAAAAATGGCAACAGTCTCCACAACGTAATAACAGCAATGATTAAATAATTGCAACGAAGTTGGCATTTTGCATTTTCTGAGTAGAGTCAGGGCTTAATCAGCATTAAGTAAATGACTCTTGATCATTGCACTTCATTTCTGTCTTGCCTTTGGGTCTCCAATGTCTAGGGCAATAGATGCATTTGTGGAGCCTTTAGCAGATGGCTGGCTTTTCCATTTCAGAAAGATATTATCTTTGAAAAGGAAAACTAAAGATACTGAGTAGTATTTTCAGATTTCCTTATGGTTTGCATAACACATTCTCATTTCCCTCAGCAACATTTTTATTTGGTAAAGTGATTGAAGAGTAATGAACATGGTAGCAACTCACAGGGTCGTCTTCTGCCTGGAGGGATTTGAGCACTTGGAGCACAGGGTACAGACACAACTCCGGAGTGAAATGGAAGAGCTATTTCATGGCTAAATGGAATAGAAAGTGCTCATGATGCTTGGAACCCCAGGGGTGGACTCAGAGCTGCAAATGTCCTCTTAGTTTCAGACACAGTAAGAGAAGAAAAAGCCATGCAGATTGATTTGATGCAACTTTAACAGTTGGGAAAGAAAGGTCATAAAAATATTAATGACCAATACCATTTAAAGATGCAGTCTCCTAAGGATGGAGAGTTTCCTTTATAAAGGTTGCGAAATATGTTTTCATTATAATAAGGAGACAGGAGTTAAATTATGGTTCCTAGAATCAGACAGGTTGAGTTTGAATCCTGCCTCTGCTATTTGCCAGGTCTGGGAGGTGAATCCTCTGTTTTGCTACCTATAAAATGAGAGAAATAATAGTCCCCATCCCTAGAGTTTCCGGAAGGCTGAAAGGAGATGATGAAAATGAGATGATGAAAAATGGAGATGCACGTCTCCAGGGTAGTCCTGCGAGCTTGGAACCCTCACTGTGTTACTCATTGTTCTTTTTGTTATCAAGTGTTTGTTGACTTCTTTTGACTGAGTCAAAATATACAATTAAAATGTTGAATGTGTGCAGCGTTTGTTAGGATTGGTGTTATAGAAGAGAATGCTCATTCAAATGATAGAGATTTCAAAGATTTCAAAAGAAAGTGGTATTGTCTTTAGATAGGTTTTATCCTTTACTTTGTCACTATTTAGATGGTGTTCTTAGGAAAGAAACCTGAGACTCACATTCTTCTTCTAATAAGTGGGAATCACAGTAAATGACACTTCCTGGTTGTCTTAAAGGTGGATGGAAATCATTGCAAATGGAAGCTACTTGCCAAGGCATCACTGTGAAAATACTTCCTTTGAGCTCTACCAAGACCAATGGGCATGTATAGTAAAGTCTTAGAGACAGTACTTACAGAGATGGTATAATTATATAAGATTCAAATTTACTTAAATACATGAAAAACAGTATATCAACAACAGAGCAGATTGCTATCCACAAGAAAAGAGGAAAGGATCCATGATGAAGAAGGGAGGTGTCACTTCTGGACTGTTTGACCAACACACTCTCAAGGGAAGTTAGTATGAGCAGCATCCCACTTTATAAAGTACAGGACAGATGCAGCAGACTGCACACAGGCACTTGCGAGGAAGTAGGCTGGCGGGAAGACTCGGAGCAGACTCCCTTTATGGTTATCACTCCTTGCCCTCACTCTCTCCCTGGGAGCCAGCTTATCACCAAGCCAGAGTGGATTTTCTTCTCAGTATTTCTCTTTCTCAGGTAGAAACAGTATAGCTTTGAGCAACAGGCTTTTGAAGACCTAGAATTAATGAAGGTAAATGTGTCATTTGACTATAGGGTCCGGGGAGACAGGGATAAGACCAATAAGTCTAAATAATATTGAGTGTCTTTCAGTTCAGCCTTTAGGATTCTAAGATGGTAGAACAAGCTGCTGGTAACTTAGTTGAACTTTTCTATTCTTAGTCAAGATAATTGTTTAAATGTTAAATAGAAATGAGTTGAATTGCTTGAAAAGGCATGGTTTCAAGCGATAGGTAGCCTCCAAAAATTGTAATCTTCGTGAAGAAAAACTATTGGTAGATGAATTGTGGGTAGAGTGGGGATGTAATGAAGATTTGTCTTTCAAATTAATAATGTTTAGCAAGTACTGAACTTTTTAAACCTGATACCTTTCTGGTCTGCCCAGTGTTCATTCATTTTATATAGTTTAAAATTCCCTCATACACCAAGTAAACAGTGATTGTCATGAAGTTGTAAAAGATTTTAGTGAGATTCTATTTTATTTAGGAATGTGGAAAACTGTGGAAGAAGTTGCAAATGCATTCATCTTCACTTGGCATGAAAAAGCAAGAATTGTTTTCACAATCTTCGCCTCTAGCTCCACTTATGTTTATAATATTTGAATTGCCGGACACAAAGATAAGTTCCTTTTAGCAAGAATGCAAAGGTGTAAACTCAGCTGACTAGACTTAGTCTGGCCTCATGGTCAATGAGAATTTATGTTTAGTATGATGACTGGAAGGCAGCATGAGTTTTGGACTGCCTTCAAGTTACCAGAGGGATATTATACCATGTTAAACATCTTTGACTGTCACACATCCTGTTATTTGACAATTGATTTTCTGGATATGGTACACATGGTTACCTTTTATTCACCAGAGTTGAAAAGTCTCCCTGTGTTTAAATGATTTGTAGAGCAGAAGTTTGTCAGCTGGTTATAAGTTAGCCTATTCTCCTTATACAGAAAAGATTTTAAGTGTCTAATTTCTTTCAAAAGTTTTTTTTGCAGATTTATTATAAAACTGCTACCTACTCATTTTAGAAAACATGAAAATAGATTATTATAAAAGAGAATATAAAAGCTTCCATTTTTCTCTAATAAGAAATAACTTCCTATGTAAATTATGACACCCTGCTCATTAAGTGTGGGCTGTGTGGAGTGACATTCTTCAGTGTAGTGAAGCAAACATTATGGGAAAGCAGGTGGAAGAGGCCAGCTATATGCTAGAGAAACTGCCATATGCTGCTTAAGGGAAATGATCAGATAAGCAGGATGTCTTCTTGATAGTATCCAACTTGGGTATAACATGGTGAAATCAGTACTTTACTTCCACAGTCTTCTTCACTCAAACACATAAATGCGTATAATCCTGAGATAAGTTTCAGAAAGTTCCCCATAGAGGAGCATTCTGCAGAATACCTGACCAGTACGCCACAAAACTGTTAAGATCATCAAAAACCAGAAAACTCTGAGAAACCCTCACAGACAAGAGGACAGCATGAAAACTAAATGTCATGTGGTCTATGGATAGGATCCTAGAGCAGAAAGAAAAACCATTAGGAAAATAATAAAGTGTAGGTTTTAATTATTAATAACGTATCAACATTAGTTTATTAGCAGTAGCAAATAGACCATACTAATGTAACATGTTACTAATAAAGGGAAACTGGGTTTAGGATATTTGGCAGCTCCTTATGTTATCTTCTCAATTTTTCTGTACATCTAAAACTTTTCTTACAAAGCTAATTAAAGATGAAAAATTAAGCCTCCCCCCCAAATTGAATAAAATATAAGGTTTGACTTTGTTTTAGAAGGAAGAAAACCTTACAAGTATAACATCTATTAATAGAGACCTAATTGAATAAATTATGGAACATTCATTTAATGAACTATATAGCAGTAAAAAGAATGAAGTTGCTTTATATGATGTAGAATAATCTCCAAGACATGGTAATTGGAGACAGCAATGTATACAATTGTATGCTATAATTTTTTATTAAAATGTATTATTTACCCACATACAAAAAAGGCAAATAACTCCTAAATGGTGGATGTATTTCCTTACTCATTAGAGGTATGTGTATATATATATATATATATATATATATATATATATAACATATATGTATGTAAACATGTATGCTAGAATAGCTGTATGCACACATACATAAATATCTTGGAGTCAACTTGCTAGTGTTTACCAGTTTGATGATTTGATGAGCTTATGGGTCAGAGAAAGGTCATCATCTTCCACTATTTGATTGTCTGATTTCATGGAAGCAGACTTTTTCCTGTCTCATTTGAACCAAGCAGCATGAGATTTTTCTTTTGTTAGAAAAATAGTATTTGGGAAAACAAAATTTCAGACCAGATTACAATGAAACTCTCATCTCTTCACACATCTTTACCACTGACTTCATGTTTCCAGATACAGTATTTCTGACCTTGTTGAATTTTTGGGAACTGGAGAGACAAGAGGTATGAACCTAAGGAGAAAGGAAGTTACAAGGACATGACATAAATCCAGGGGATTTGTAAAATCACTTCCTATTCCCTGAGTGCCCACGTGTCCATTTGTGGCAATCTCTTAGTGGTTTAAACAACTGCTTCCTATTTGTGGACCCTAAACTGCGGACCTCACTTCTCAGCTAGGCTGTTGCAATTATTCTGAATGATGAAAGATAGGTTATCAGTTGTTCCAACTTCCTATAGTATTTTAATATTATATAACCTCTTCTGGTTTATGAGTATTTCAGTGAAAACAGTGCCTTTAGGTCACTGTTATTATAACCTAATGTGCCCTCATCCTAAGTTGATTTCACCTACCTTACTCATTGCACTACTTGTGAGTGAAGTAATAGAAAACACTGCTATTGAGGTATTAATAAATTTAAAATGTTAATAATAATATTAATAAATCTGCGTGAAGATTAAAGGGATGACTTTTGACTTTTCTACTTTAGAAGACATTAAATTTTCATTCTCTTTATCAATATTATTGTTATGACTATAAGCTCTTTTAAGTCAAGACGATAAATGTGCATTTTAAATTATACGCATGCAGCCTGCAAGTTGTGGAATTTTAGACAGTTAACTTCTTTGTGCCTCAGTTTTCGTCATCTGTTGATGAAGATGAGGGCTGCCAACACGAGTATTCACTTTATGGGGTCGTTGTGAGGATTCCTTCATACAGTAAAATGTGGAGTACGTTTAACAGTGTCTGATACAGAGAAAAACTCACAAATTAAAACTACTCAGTAAAGGTTAGCTACTAATGTTACCCATCACACTAGTTTCTAATATATGTTTTGCACTTTATTGTGTGAATGCATTTCTGTATTGCAATACAATTAGCATGTTCACGATTTTCAATGTACTCCTGCATTTATTATGATCCACCTACTTCCAAAATATTTTAAGATATTTTATATTATGTGATGTAGATGGAATGAAGCCATAAGTGATATGAGTGAAATAAAACTACCAAATAATTAAAGGAATGAAAGAATAATTATATCGGAGCCTAGGTTACGGAAGCTTTTAGAGCCATGGAATTATCTCTGATAATTCTCTGCTCACAAAAAAGGCAAAAAAGGTGAATTATCGAACTTTTACTATCTTATAAAGGGAGTCGTGTTGATTTTTGAACATTATTTTCTCTAGTTCTGCAGTGAAAATGGAATGAATTGTGCTGTGCTTTCTGTAAGGGATGTTGAAAAACCTAATGAATGGTATCTTTCTTAGTGGTTCTGCTGCCAAAAAAAAGAAAAACAAACCATGAATAGCTTAAAGTCACGTTATTATTGTTGCCTTTGATAAGCTGGAAAAATAATTTAAATTAGATATATAGTATACTGTTATGATGTCATAGTGCTATTTGCTTAGGAATTTATAAACTCAATTTATATTCCTTGTTATAAGCATGTTATGAATGGTTTTTAGCAAATTATTTTTTCTTTTGTCCTTTGGTTATTCGTATACATTCTTTCCTGTGTTAGGTTATAGTAAGTAGTAAAAAGTCATATTGAAAACCATCAGATTACTTGGTAGAGTTTCAACTGGTTCAATTTTATATCTAATTTTCCTTAAAGTTGTCTTTCCTTTTTCTTGACAGAATATATCACCGGCATAGCTTTTATACTTGTCAGGAAAGATTACTGCTATTTTTTTATGCCTAGGTGTATCTTAGTGCAATAGAGACAGAAGATAAATTTTCCTGAGTTAACATGGAAAGAAAAAGATAAGATGTATTTGAAAATGCATGCTCGAATTAGTATACATTTATTGAGAATTTTTATGGCATTGATTTAGATGTTGCTGATTCTATAAAATGAACTAAATATGATATTTTAAATCTCTTTAAAATATAGTGGAAAAAGAGAGACAACCAGACATGATAGGGGACAATAAAAAGAGAGCTAACATGAGTTATTTCAGTAAATTTTGCATGTAAAACACATTGCCTAAGTTAGAGTGAACATGAATTCATGTTATCAAAAGCGAGAGGAGAGAATTGTGAACTGGGGACTTGTGGTCACAATCATGACAGAATAAAGGAGAAGGGCTGTGGGTAAAGGCATTGAATTGGCCACCCGCCTTTCACGATGACAAGGGTGTGTGCCAGGGCTGGGGCTGTGCTGGAGAACAGAGAGATGAACCACCCGTGGAAGCTGAGGCCAGAGTGGGTCTGGAAGCTTCCATTGGTAGGTTTGCGACATCTGAGTCCCTAAGTACAGGACAAACAAGATCTTAGCCAAGAAACTTACTCCAGTGTATACTTTATTCAGAGGCTTTTCACCTGTATTAATTAATTTTACCCTTTAAACGACATACTTCAATACCATTTTCCCATTTCTGTAGATGAGGGCAAAAGAGAGATTGGATGGGCATTGAGAATCGGATAAAAAGTGATGAATCCCAGGAGAGAACCTACATTTCCTCAATTCTGACCGCCATTTCCATCCTTCTCTACATTTTAATACGCTGTGTACATGTGTACATATGTGTTCCTGTGTTCCCCAGGAGGTCTGATTGGAATTGATTGGGGCCCCTAACTAACAGCACTGTATGGTTTCCCCATAAGGAACTTGTGTTCTATGAGGACAAACGATAGATTAAAAATCCCCGTGTCAGAAGTATTCTTTGACTCTCATGATAATCATATCTTTGGACATTCTGATGGATTTGGTAATTGGATTTTATTTCTGTTGGTACAGTATCTACTCTCAAGCGTGTGAGTAGATTGCTGTTTCTTTTTTTTTTAATTTACATTTTTTTGACATCCAGAAACATAAAATAGGATCTCAGCTACAGTCCTTGGGCTTCTGGAGAATAAGCCTACTTGGCAGTGAGAAGATGGGCGTGATGGACTTCTGAGGTCTCTTTCTTTTTACAGAATTCATTATTGTCTCATCTCCTATTGCAGCAAAGGTCCTTTTCATAATAAAGCTCGTAGCCAAAGCCCTAAACAGGCCCATCCTTTATACAGAATCCCCTGGATTCTTTACAGCCACAGAACTGCGGGGTCCTTGAATCTGACACCCACAGCATTTGCACAACTCTTTCTTTCAATGTCAGTTACGACCTCTTAGGAAATCTGGGTCTCTTGTTTGACTGGGATATTGAACATCTCTTCTGCAATCTGAGCAGTTACCAGGCATCATAGAGCCTTTGTCTCAAGCAGAGATAATGCCATCAAACAGTGTAAAACAGAACAAAGTAAATGCTTATGTTTTAAGGTCCTTATCTTGGAATAGAAAACATTGAAAAATAAGATTGTGTGGGAAACCATAGCTGTATCATGTCACAGTTTCAGCAAAACTAGACTGTTTGCATTTGTCACTTATGCTGAAAGAGTGTCTTTATAATGTGTGCGTGGGATTTGCTCTCAGACTCACTGTGGGAGCCAGCTCTGGGGAATGAACTCCCTTGTTTTGAGCTTATTGACTGGCCTGCCTATAACCCTAGGCTCCAATGAGAAAACAACAAAGACAGGTCTTAGATTCTCTGTTAAGAGATGATTTAGATTATGCTAAGGAATTTTTATATAGACACTAGTCATAGGAAGCAAATTTAGATCAATGAAAACATAAAAATGGTTTATTGGTTCCCCATCACAAGATGCATTATAGCGAAGAGCTTTGCCACATGAAAAATACCCAGGGTAACACGATTAGCTGTGTGCTTTTAGAGCTGGTGATTTTCCTAGTTTTCTCTGAAAAGTTGAAACATTGTCTTTTCCTTAATGCCTTTTGATATCAAAGGGATTCATATTTATAATGCTTCAAGATGTGCTACTTGAAAGTAAAATCTTAGGCAGTTGGAATTCTAAACCAAAATTCCATGTCAACCAATCCTTTCATGGGATGTTATTTAATATTTTCAATAGTTCTAATGGTTAACATTTGTTTTCTGGTTCTCATGTGCCAGACACAGTACTAAAATATTAATTTTCATCCTGTGTGGTCAGCATTATCGTTGTCATGATAATGACAATTCTCTCGGTGGGGGGAGGGGGGGAAGCTGAAGCAAACAGAGTGTAAACCAGTTGCTCAAGACCATCACACAGGTAACCGGGCTGTGGTTCAAAGTCAGACATTCTGAACTGAGAATTCTTGCTTCATGAAACAATTCACCAAATAGCTTCTAGTACCTTCTGAATTATCAAAGTATAGTTAATTTATTGTTAGTAATCGAACACATTCTGTATCTTTGAAAGGCAATCCATGCTGCCTCTATAGATAAAATTCCTGTTAACCAGAATATTTATTAAGCAAAAAAAAAAAAGCCACCCTATTTCTCATCATACTCAATAAAAGTTGACTTTAGATATCTCAAGTATCATTGAAATAGGGCTATTGAAATTGCATCCTCTCTAGGAAGACAGTTATTCCTGCCCCATCATATTTGCATGGAAAAAGTTCTAGAGATTCTTTTGATTCAAAAACAAAGAGTTCTGCAATCAAATGGGTCTCTTTCCTTTAAAGTGCTGTAGGCTGAATATTTTTTCCCCTCCCTCCATATTCCTATGTTGAAACTGAAGCCCCGGTGTGTTGGTGTTGGGAGGTGAGGCCTCTGGAGGTGATTAGGTCAGGAGGGTGGAACCTGGTGACGAGATTATTTTCTTTATAAAAGAAACTCCTTGAAGGTCCTAAGGGGGGAGGGAAGGAAGGAGGAAAAAGGTGGTGATAAAGGCCACTAGAACTCTGGAGGTGGGTGTGATTTGAAATGTGCACAGACTGAAGTGAAAATTCAATACCCTAAAATGTATATAACAATGTAAATAAAAGAAATAATAGAGGACTATATATATATATATATGTATGTATATGTGTATATGTATATGTGTGTGTGTGTGTGTGTATGCACAAGGAAGTGGAAAGAATAATTAATTCTCTTGTAATATACTTGCAATGTACTTCTATTTTCCTATATCACTTATTTATGTAAGTTTAAAGCGAACTGATTATATAATTTGAAATTTCCAAATTGAAAAGGAATCTTCAGAAATGTTTTTTTTTTTTTTTCTGTTATTGCACTTTGTTACATGTTGTGCTCTGTGGACAAAATAAGATGTTGAATTTCAGTTCTATTAGACATTGTAAGCATCTAGATTTAGCGAGGGTGGGAAAGATGGGCTAGAGAGAAAAGGAGAGACAGTCACAACTCCTATATGGAAACTCTATGCCTACTCTGGTTGAAGACGAAGAAGACTTCCTTTGTTCAGGTTCAGAAGTTGAGTAAAGTTGGGCCCTTGTTGGAGGAGGTGCAAACTGGGGCAGGTGAGATGGTGATTTGTGCCTATGACTGCCAAGAGGGAGAGACTGATGAAGGACAGGATTTTATCTTGATTCCTTTTTTAAACAATGTTATCCATTAAGTTCTGTTTGTGTGTGTATAAGAAAGAATACATTTACTGACTTTATAATGATAATTACTTGAAATGTGATGTGTGTTAAAGAAATTCATTTTATGATTATTTTTCCCCTGGGTGGGGGTCTATCCATTTTTTAATGATTATCAGTGATTTTTTGAGACTAAACAATGCTGCTTTTATCCTTTTCTTGTCTTGTTCTCTGGTGATGTGTGTTTCACTTCTGTGTGTTCCAGTCAGGTTCTCTGGAATTATAAAGTTGAAATCAGTAGTCAAGCAATTGAAGATTTGGGAAAGAAGTGTGGATGCTGGAATTGTTCAGGACAGTTTCTGAGCAAGAAAGCCACCAAGCATGTGGTAAAAGGGAGAGACAGAAAAGACATAAGTGAAAAAGAAAGCAACTCATAAAATGACGTACAACAGTTATATAAAATGCCTCATTTGTGGAGATGTCTGTTAACTGTAACTGCTTAGCGACATGAAACTGCCCTATCTGAGAGGGCTGTGGATATTGACTGTAAAACTGTGGATATACACTTTAAAAAACTGTAGTAAGATTAGAAACACAAAGAGACTCCACTTTCTTTCTCTGACCTGGTAGACATTTGGGTGAGGAGAGAGTACATTTCACCACAGCATTAGCCAGTGATATCAACTTCTTCTCTTATTTCTTGCCACCTTGTTCTTTGTCATTTGCAAATAAAATGAGAGAAACAGTATTTTGCATTCTATAAATCTTTGTATTAGCTGTCAGTGGTTATACACCAGACATATGGTGTATAGAGAAAGTTCTCTCCTCTTCTCATGAGCCATTTCCTTTTGCAAACTAGTTTCTGTGTTGCTGGAATACATCATTCTACCTTTCAGTAACTGGCAGGGAAAATTAAATGAAAGGAAAAGTCTGGTGCACAGGAAGGACATAGTATCTGTGTCTCACAGACCCCTCACCCGCAGCTCTCCCTCTGTGCCGCCCAGCTAGGTGGCACAGTGATCATGCCCCCCACCTTCCCAATGAAGCGAGAGAGAGAACATGGAGAGTGACTGCCACTTTCAGGACATGATAGCAGTTTGGAATCTCTGGGGCCCTGGCCCATTGCTCTGATCACTGAGCCATCCAAGTACATGGCTTCATCGAGGCTCTTTAACACGATGCTTTCCCAGTCCCCAGCACATTTTTTATAATGGCTGCTGGGATGTTTGTCGCGATTAAGGCCCCCCAGACATCTGTATGTGGTAACAACCAACGTCTACAAGGAGCCAGTGCCACGACTTCTCACATTCTTTTCTGCCAAATGCCATAAAACTACTGGTTTCTGAAATGAAATAGCTTTGTTTTTCCTTTGCTGGAGCTCATATTGTCTAAGGAGGGTGTGTAAAGAGGGGTAATCTCTCAACGTAAACCCTCACGGGTGACTTCAGCCTTCCGAAGAGAACGGAGTTATGGATTAACTGATCGCAATCTCCTTTGAAAAGAGTATTTCTCCTTGTTTCTGTCCTGCTGCAGCCCGTGCTGAGACAGGCTATGCTCTAAGCAGACTGCGTGGGTATATCCTGGTATCTCCAGGGTATCACCAGGTAACACCTGGCAACTCCAGGTGTTAATTAGAAGTGTCTAGCTGTATCATTTTCTTGGTTTACTGTCACAATGATGGTCTCCCTTCCCTTTGAATCACTCAAACTGCTATTGTTGCTATCTGGTAGAGAAAGAAGCGGAGCACTTGATGTATTCCATGGAAGAGTCGCGTCACTAAGCAGAGCCTGCAGAACACACACAGCATCATGTGCTGAGAGCAGTAGTTGTTGCTCGCTGATGGAATATAAAGCTATAAGAGGGACTTGGCGTTAAAACTGTTAATTTTTTTTCTGTGACTTACAAAAATACACAAATCAAAGTCATCTATCTTCATTGCAAGTAACACAAGAAATCTTTGGACATGTATTCAGCAATCTTAAATCCTGCCTGTATTAAAAAACAAAACAAAACAACAGCAAAACAAAGCCAAACAAAACAATACACAGCACAACTCACCAACTCCTCCTTTATGTCTCTGTCCCTTGTACCAGATCTCTGCTTCCCTTCTACCTTCTAGCTTAGCATGGAAGGATATTGGTACTTTACTCTTGTTTAGAACGTAGAAGATGCGAGAGCTGGTGGTAGAGACAACATGCATCTGAGGACGGAAGACAGGAAGATGGCGCATTGTGTTCTTCAGGGTTTCTATTTGTCATCTTCTCTCCTTATGAAGTCTTCTCTGGTTCCATGACTCCAGTCCCATCCCTTTCACTCTGTACTCTTTTAACATTTTATTTCAGCCCTCCAGCCTTGCCCTGGGGCCTCAATGCATTCCCTCTTGGCTGCAGGCAGCTGTATTAACATCTGGTCTCTGACTACACAACAGGTTCCTGTGGATCCTTTTAAGTGTAGCTACTTGTGTCGAGGTGCCAGGTGACTGACCTCACCTCAGCTTTGTCAAGCAGGCCCAAGGAGAGCCCACTGTTCATGTACATTTTATGTAGTGAAGAGATGGCAAATAACGTGCTCGAGCGGGATAGGAAATAAGTGTGGGGATTCAGTTCGACCACCTAGAACCCACTCTGGTCAGTGCATGGCACCTGCCCTGTAGATGTTGCTTGACTGTTGATTAATAAATGTCCATGAGTGTAGACTTCTCGGCATTTAGCCAACCCAGTTCACTCCCTGCCCCGGGCTGTCATATTAATCTTTCAGCAAAGCTTTGAATGTGACATTTCCCTTGTTACCCTTGACATCCAGTTAAAATCTCTCCTTTGGCACTCAGTTCTGGCTAGATTTTCCTTCTTTCTGCCCCCGCCCCCATGTTTCCTGCTCCTTTAGGGCACACAGGCTGCCTAACCTGTGATCTCTGTGCCGGGAATCCTTCCCTCTTCACCAGGTTCATTCTTCTCCGCCTTCAGCTCTCAGCTGAAACTGCCTCAGCACATTCCCCAGCAAAAGCCCTCAACTGCATGCTTTCAGAGGACCATGCACATTTGCTTTTATAAAAGTTTTGGCAGTGAGAAATCTACATGGTGTCAGGACCTGCCATTGGTTCCAGTCATCACTGCATCCTCTCCCCGAGCACAGTGAGAATATTAAAGTCAACAGTATTCAGGTTGCTGCTGCTCATTTTCTATTTAGCTCTCAGCCGATGTAAAGGTTTCCACTTTCTGTATCCCCACCCGTGCGCCTCGTCCCCTGCCCTTCTGCCACCATTTGTGGTCTAGGCATTTCAAAGTAAATACCATTTCAATCAGAGGTCTTGAATCCTTGATGCACTTGAAAGTCACCTCATGTCCAAAATTCTGTGAGCTGGATCCCATTCTTGATCAACTAAATCACAGTCAGTTGGGGTTGGGTCCTAGGGATGGACATTTTTTATTCCCTTGGGGGAATTCTGAACTGCAACAAGGATTGTAAACTATTGATTCAAGTGGTGATTGCCCACTAGAGTCGCTGTATAGAAATGCTCCTCCACAGACAGGTGTGTGCGTTTCCTGCATGGAGACATGATATCTGCAGCAGGAGGTAAACTCCCAGGATTGAAGGAACACCTGCAAACACCTAGTAGCAAAAGTCAGAAAACCAAATCCTATCAGACACCAGCTTCCGCATATTTGTGTTTTTAATGAACCTACTTGGTTTCTGAATCATTTGATTTGCCTCTTCCTCTGCCCAGGGCAGATTTTTGCAAGCCTTTTCAGTGAACTCAGTAGGAGAGCTGTCTATCACTACCCTTGTGTGGGTTTCAAATATTATAGTTTTTCAAAGGTGCCAGTCAGCCTTCTTTTCCAGTTGGAGTCACTTGTTCAGTTGGCTGAAAATGATTTTCTGACGCAAAGAAAAACATATACGAATAGTAAAGAATAAATATTCATATTTACTCACTTTGTTTGCAGTTCAGAGTCCACCCCTTCTTAAACTTTGTCCATCATCATTTTCCAGTGGCAAAATGTAGCCTGCAGATTTTAATTTTTTTAAGAACCAAATTTTAAAGTCTTCCGGGAATGACAAAAAGCCTGCTAAAAGCTATTCTTACTTTGAAATAATAGATCATAAACGTATAAAGTGGATTTCCCTGCATATAGGTATTTTAAAATTTAAGTGGGGGGTATATTTGGAGAGACTAATGCATCAGTACTGTTAGTGGAAATTACAATTAAAGAGCTTAACTAGGAGACTCTGGTTTGGGACAGGTGTTCTTAAGTGGTTGAGTGAATGATTGCCTGGCTTTAAGTGAGGGAAAAGCAATGGTATTTGCCCATAGGCTTTTAATTTACACATAGAAAATGTAATTTCAAATTGGGTACGTCATTGCCCCACAATTTTGCCAGCCCTAGGAAGTAGTTGATTCCTGCTTTGTACTGATTATGTTCTTAAAATTTTAGTGATCCACATGGCTTTCAGTGAAAATGCTGGGAGAGAAGAGAGTTGCTTTGTTTGCTTTGAATTATTTTCTTTTATATAGAGTCCAAAAGGGGGGAAATATTTTCTGGAACTATTGATTTCAGACCTTTTCTTAGCACTCATGTCCTAAAAGAGGGGTCTTACTTTATTAGAATAATCCACAAGATTTGATTTAAAAAAAATCCCTTGTAGGCTAGGAGTGGAAAAGTCACAGAAAAAGAATTCACAAATGAAGACTGAACCAAATCTAAAAGCAAGGAACAAAGTTAGCATTTCTGTAATCGTGTCGATCTGGAATGTGCTTTTGTGACTGCAGATGTTGGCATTCCGTGAACATCTTTGCATTCGCCTTTAAAGAAGTGAAATATAAATCTGTCACGCTGGGTACTCAGCAACTGTTGCTCGAATCTGAAGGTGCAGACTTGGAGTATTTCACTTTGTATCTGCTGTTCTGAGTAATTATTTCTGGTGCCCCTTTCAAAGCATCCTGGTTAACAGATAATTTACACAGTCAACTTTTCTCAGAAGCAATGAGTCCTACTTCTTGGGGCTTGATGAACTGAGAAGCAGCCCTGAAATGTGAAAATGATCCTTGATTTGTACAAAAATGTCATCCTCCTGTCTAAGCTTGTCCATAGATTTCCAACCCCTGAGAAATGATAAATGAGTCTGTTCTGTAGCCAGCAGGCCTCCACAGGGCAAGGTCAGGACCAGAGGTATTTAAGATCTCCATTAATGACCTGGAAGAGCTGTGATAAGCAGCTTGCTAATGAAACCTGCAGATGACACTAAAGTTGTAGGTGTTGGAAGGAAGAATTGAAGCGTGAACTTAAAAAAAAAAAAAAGAATTTAAGTCAGGCCAGAGCTGGACCATTAACATCCATTTAGGATGACTTTGTAAAGCAATTCTATGCAACATCAGTCCTCCTAAGACCACAGTGGGGCCAGGGGACAGAAATGACATGCTATTGATAAATCTGTGAAAGCAATTCTTAGTCTTTACATAAGTCTGAAAACAATGGCAAGGCATGGGATTAGTACCAAGAGAATTGGGTTCAGGTACAGCCTGGGGCCAGGCCATACACCTGCAGCTGGAACTTAGAGTAGATAGAGCCTGGGACCAGAATTAGAGACCAGGACTGGGGGAAACTAAAAGCACCTCCTTCTCCTCTTCCTTCCTCCAAATGCTTCTTCCTTCTCTTCCTTCCTTCTTTTTTTTTAATAGGTTCAAATTTTAGTGGATTAGCATATTTTGAGCAACTAACTTCCTGCATCTCTGGGATTCTTGGTTTCCTTTTTTATATATTAAATTAGTAATTTATCTGAAATGATTGGCACAGACAGGCAACTCAGTACAAATTGGTTAGATCAGATGTTAAGAGCTGCATCGTAACAACAAAAACCATTTTATCTTCCACATAGCAAGAGTCCATGAGACTCTAGCGCTCATATAGATGGCTTCAAGGAATCCAGGAATCCTCTGAGATAATACACGGAATATTTGGTGTATGTCAATGAGTGTGACTGAGTGTTTGTTTTTGTTTGTTTGTTTTGGAGGGGGTTTTCTATAGCTTCCATCATGTGTTTAGTGGTTTTGACAACTAGGAACACAGAATTGGATTTTGGACTTCTTGTAAAGTTGCTGATCAGTACTCTAACCACACCTTGAGCTTTCTGTAGCTTTTACATGCTAAGATGGCTTTCAGCTCAGGTTCCAGGCACTTGCTGCGACCTCTGTTGTCTCTCAGATATTTCTATGACTGGTGAATGTCAGCGCCTTGGAAGGGTCTAAAGTATAATCTGATCTGTGGATACGCTCTATCACTGCACATTTTTTGTTATCCTTGCATCGTGAGATTATCTAAAATGTGAAAAATGTGTGTGATTTATGGTTTCTGTTCAATTGTTTGCTGCTATTGATTAAACTCTAAGCTCCTTAAGAACAGTTTCCTTGAGTTTCTTGCTCAGTGCCATATGTCTAATACCTCAGACAGTGACTGAGCCACAAAATAGATCCTCAGTGGTTATTTCTGACAAGAAGGAGGGACAAAGAAAAAAAAGGAAGGTAGGAAGAAGGGTAGAGCTACTTAAGGAATTTTCTTAAGTAGTTATTATGTGGAAGGGATGGAGGGAACTTGATTTTACATAGAACCTGTCATATAGTATGTAGTAAATGATTTAATGATTTAAAGCCTGAAAGGATGCCTGAGTGAATAAGTGCAGCTCGGTAAAGTTATTAAAACGTGGATGACAGGATGATAGCTGAGCAATGGAAAAAGCCATTGTATTCCTCTTTGGCACAATAGAAAGTTTTTGCTTTCCAACCTGCAAAACCTTTCATATGATCTAATCCTTGAGTAGTTCTAAGCTGTGATTTTTGGTTCTCAAAAGGAAATACTGGTCACTTTTTTTCTGTATCAGATTGGAATGAGCTAGCCAGTGATCCGTTTCTTGGATACACACTGGAACTTTTCTTCACCTGTTGGCGAGGTGAAATCTTGGGCATATTAAATTTTATCCAGATTGCACTTTTGAGCGGCAGTTCTACTAAAAGCATTTTGTATCTCCTTTCCTTCAGTAGAACCAGAAAGATCCAGAAATAAAGCCTAAGTGAGTGGCATTTTTTACACTGAAATTTCTAGGGAACTGCTCTACAATCAAAATACATCCTTCAAAATCAGAAAGCAATGTCTTAGGTTCTTCTCCTTACAGGAATCAGCCTCTTCTGATTGTGGAAAAGAAATTTTCCTCATGGCTGAAGCCTGTTTCATTTGATTGATTTGTAGCTCTCCTCTGATTTTCTTTGTCGGGTGTTTAAAAATGACCATTTTCTCAAAAAGCTTGCCAGCCTACATAGTGAGTTGCAGAATCAAAGAAAATATCTGACCCTTGTTTGTGAGAATCATCCAGGGAGGCAAATCTACCAATATCTAGGATTCAGAAAGATTAGCTGACAGAGATATTTGTTTTGACTAAATATCTCCTTCAGGCTAGTTTTTTAATAGTTAAGATTTCCGGTTAATTAGGCCTCTTCCCAAAAGCTCACGTGTGAATGGGCCATGTTCCTTGAAACTCTTGGGATATGCATAAGTTCTTGTGGGACACCCAACTCAATATCCCTTATTAAATGGGCTTGCAGCCAGAATCTTAAACTGAGGCATATTGTGTTTGCTTTCTGAGTAGTCTCTCTTTACACAAGTCATTAGCTAGAGCTGGAATTTTTGCAGTTCCATTTCTGAGCCAGAAGTACTGGAAAATTTCCTCCCACTAAAAATTCAGATTCCCTTCTAGACTTTTGTAATTTTTGCTGCATAATTAACAATAATGTTTGACACTGTCATGCTCTTGACAGACTCTAACTTGGAGCATCTGGTGTTATTTAGCCAAGAGCCTAGTTCTATTCTCATACTACAAAAGGGTTCTGATTAATTAATCATTGCCCCAACCTGAATAATACATTAAAGATAAAACTTCAATGCTTAGTATAAAACAAAGGGAAAGTTTTCTAATGTTATAGAACGTTGGGGTTCATAGTAACAGAAATGTACAAGTGAGTAAGTTTTATCGGCTGCTCACCGCAGGTCCAAAGTCAGAAGTCAAATAGACAGAGTGAAATCCTAGATGACTAGAGTTTTGGATTTAACGAAAAATGCTTACCACCTGCCTTGGGGTGTTGATTCCTTCTCTCGTATCCATCTCCTTTTCAATTCCTTTGTCTTTGGTCTTTTGTATCATACATTTTTGCTTTCTATTGTCACTTGCTCTGTCTTCCGATATTACTGGGCAGGGCACTAAAGTGGAACCCAGAGAAACGAGTCATCCATTAAAATCATGTGATTGTAAGCTGAGGAATCTATGTCATTTAATTAACATATAGGCTAGCTGTGGATAAACATAGAGAAACACAGGGAATGGACTGAACAGTTTTCCAGGGAGTCATGGGGAACTTGCAGTGGTCCTGATTAATAGATATCCTTTGTCAGTCCTACAGTGTTGTCCGCCACCAGTGCCTGCAGAATTCTCCCAATACCTCACGGAACCCCAGCACGTGCTTTACCAATGTAATCTCTGAGACCCCTATAATCAAGGATGTGGATTTGAGACAGAGCAGTGCTTCCATTTCCTCAACTGGCACATCTCAGTAATAAGCTTTTCCCTCCATTAAACATTCATTCAGCTCTTGACTTTGCTGTGTGGTGGTCCTAACGAACCTGTCCTGTAATACCAAGACAGATTCAAAGAGAAGACTGTTCATGGGGAGGCTAGATTGTGAATTCTGTATGAATTTTATCTGTTTAATTATTGGAGCTCCTGATACTCACACTCAGTAGGTATTTGTTCAATTCCTGGGTGAGATTCTCTGCTAGTGACCTCATAGGTTCCCAAGGTCTAGAAGTCAGTGTACTTTATAATTCTGTTTTCCTCTATGTGAATGTAACTCTGTGACCTGCAGACTTTTTATATCCATAGCCTTCTAAAATGCCTTCAGTGTGTGACCATCACTGTATTAAAGCAGATAATAACCTGTTTATGATTTGTGTGACTTTTTGTCCTTTTTATGGGTCCTTACCTTAGATTTTTCAAACACTGCCCTAAATGTGAATTTCATGCATGTGACTTTATCAAAATACTTCCATAAAAGCTGTCCTCCTGTTTGCTCTCTTCTGTGGTGTTTCCTTTCCTCACAGCCTTGCAGATTATTTTTCTACTCCTAAAACATTCCCTTACATTCTGAATGGGTGTGAAACATTGATCTTACTAAACTTCCCCAGAGAGACTAGCTCAATTCTAAAGATCCTGACAAAGTTTCCATTTTCATATAAAATATTTGTAAGCAACTCAGTTTTAATTCAAACAAAATGATTAACCGTGCAAAAGAGACGTCTCAAGCAAGGGCCAAGGCACTGGAGATGCAGCAGTGACTGAAACAACAGACTTCTGCTTTCATGGAGCTTACATCCTAATTGAATGACAGATTGACCCCTGAATTTAGGGTCCTCCATTTTAAATGTTAAGTGTTGTGAAGAAGACCTAGGGAGTGGAAAGACAGTGAGAGGAGAGCTAAGGTTATTTGTGTTGTTACTGAAGAGTTTACAGACTTTACTGCGCACCAGTCATGTATCTTACTTTGTACTAGAATCCCACTCCTCTCAGTGTATGTACAATGTAATGATAAAAATGGGAAATGCATAATGATAGTTAATGCGTATTGTGGGAAACAATCCAGTCAGTCAGAGAGGTCTCTAAGAAAAAGTCTCTAAGAAATTTGAAAAGGAAATGGTCCCTTCTAGGCAGCAGGAACCTAAAAAATTCTCAGAATAGGGGTTTCAGAGATGGGCCCAGATGAGGGTGGGGCTCCATTCACAGGCAACAGCCTGGGCATGGATGTGAAATGGGAAAATACTGGCCATGCACCAAAATAACAACAGTCCATTTGGCTAGAGTGCACTGAGAGTTGGATACTACTGAGAGAGCAGTGTCAAGTTTGCTTGTAGCCAAGATTTGAAGGACTTTGAATGCCAAATTGAGAAATTTGAGTATAAGAATTATATGGGTGTATACATAATATAAAATAGTTCCTTGATTACCAGCATATTCTCTATTTTCACCATGTAAAATGTAGACATTTTCTAACATAAGGAAACTTCATTGTTTCAGGTAGAAAGCTGAGTTAATTTGTGCTGTAGAAACCAAATAATAACCTCTCGTGTTGTATTGACAGTCTTAGCAGAGGAAAAAGTTGCAAGACATCCTATATGTTTACTGATGTCACCTAGAGTAGTTTTGTTTTTTAATTACTTATTCTGCTGACATCTGGATTCTATCAAAAATAAAACTGAATGCCAGATGGTTCTTTTCCAGAAACTTTATGAAATTCAAATATGTAGCCACTATCATGGTTTAGGGACCATTTAAGAGACACCAATCCTTATTTACTTTATGCTTTTTCTTGTAACTTGTACTTTCAGTGGTTGTCCAGAGTCTTGTGGGTCCTCAGGGGAGACTGCTCCTCATTAAACATTGGAAGACTTTTAAATCCCAATTAATGGAGGAATTTGGAAAGCCAAATTCTCTCTTCCCTGCAATCAAAGGTCTTCTTCATTTTAGATTCTTTGCTTCCTGTTGAAATAATAAATGTATCTCCTTTCACACATTCTTACCTAAGACACATGCCAGTGCCCCCAGCAAAGGGTTTTTAATCTTTTTGCATTTTCTCACCCATCTTTTCTGGACTGCATGTTGATTTTTGGGGGTGCTAGTGACTTTGTCTTTGGGATACCTTTCTTCCTAAAAAATATTAGAGTTGCATTTTATGACTATTAGTGTGCACACAAATATTTACTTATCATTTATGTAAACATTTCCTTTGAACTACAATGTATTTTTTTTTTCTGATTTAAAAAAAAAAAGTTAGAACATTATTTTGGACCCCTAAAACTAATGTGAGCCTTAGGAACTCCATGTACTCTGCCTAAAGAGAAGATTTGTCCTACTTCCTTTTAGAGAAGAATTGAGGGTGAGCCGAATTGAAACCCTGTACGCATGGCTGGGTCCACGGGTGTTCATGCCCCATGAGACTCTACAACAATGGACGTCAAATCAGATGTTGCAGACTTTAAAAATACCTCCCGGCTGTACAATGGGGACATGGGGAAAGGTCAGATTCATTTAACTGACCTTTTCATTTTAGTCAGAAGTGGCAGCTGCAATCTATTTGCAATGAATTTAGGAAAATATGGGCCTCAGAGTACTTATGGAGGAGCACCTAGGATCCCTTCACTTGACTTCCTTTGACGGAAAGTCTGTTTTCTGGGCCTCTTTTAATGAAAACAGGTGTTTCAGCTCACACCTCAGTCTTTGAGGCATGAAAATATCAAGCACACTTAAGCTTGCAGCCACTACCTTAACAAAATCCTATTGGGGATACTCCTCTCTAGTATATCTCCACTGTGGAATAAAGCCCAGATCTTTTAACCTGGTGTCGATTGTGCTACAAAATATCTGGCCCCTATCAAAGCCCAGCACTACTCTCTGCTCTCTGGCCACGCTGAGGTACCTGAAGGGGCTTACTGGTCTTTACCTGAAGAGGCTTACTGGTCTTTACTGACCGTGAAGACTTATCCAAATGCTCCTTCTTCTCTTTGGACCTTAAATGGGTTTCTCTCAGACCTGCCATTTTCGTATGCCTTCCTAAAGATTCATCCCAAGCATTATCCCCTCTCCAAAGCTTGTGTGATCTCTTGGTATAAAAATGGCCCTGCTTTGTGCTCTGCCCATATATCTGCTAAAGCACCTGTAGGACACGATTGCACTGTTTTTTCAGTTGTGAGTTTTCCCTTACACATTATAATGTTCATTTCTTTAAACCACAGGGCCTGCTTCATATATGGTTTGCAAATTAGAATGTTTATCCTTTAAAGCAGAATATATTTCTTATTTTTATTTGTTTGCCTTTTATGTTATTCTCTGTTTAGTTACATTTTTGATGCTTAGCTCTAAACAGATAATCATTTAGTTAATGTTAGTCTTGCAGGGAATGATATCTGGATTCCTTTCCTGTCCTGTCCTTTCTTTTCTTTTTAATGAGAAAACTGCCAAGCATGTATTGGGCTAAATAAGAGATTCAGAGGAAGGTGAAAACCACCCAAACTATTGAAAAAAAAATAATTTAAAAGGAAAAAGAAATTCCCCAGACTTCGTTACAGAGAGGTCTTCATCCTAGAACTTTTATTTTTTTAATTTTTATTTTTTGTCAGCTAGAGGGAGAAGAGAAAAACTAGGGAGGAGCCAGCACAGACTGTTGTAGGTGAGCTGTTGGTAAGAGCAGAGGTGAATGAGTCGTGTGAGAAAGGCACTTCCTTAGACAATCCACATAATCCCTACTTTCAGGGAATCATAGTCTAATGAGGTAGCATGATCAGAGACCTGGAGGCAGAAAGGAGCAAGGCTTCAGGAGAGAGAATTTAGCTCAGTTCATTGAATATTTATTGAACCAAACAAAGACAAAGATTTTCCCTTATGGAGCTTCTTACTCTAGTAGGTAGAGAGACATTCAGTATCAAATCCTACCATTAAAAATGTAATTGCAAATCCTGGTAATGCTCAAAGACAGTTTCCTCTGAAAGAATTACTGCTAAAAGGGGCTGGTGGTGAGACATGAGGTGGAAGGTATAAGATAGGGCCTCATATTGGCAGTGAACTCTGTGGCTCCAAGGCCATGATTACCTAGAACATTTAGATCGATGGAGAAAACAGAAGCAAACTTTTGGGCCATCGAAGGAGGAGATGAGGGCTACAACAATGAGTGATAATAAAGACTCCTATATTAATAATTTTCAAGGAATTCAGAAAGACATTCTGTTGCTTTGCATGTCTAGAGAACTATTTTTAACTCAGCACAGCTATATGTTTTTTCCCTCATGTCTTCATGGAAAGAACATCATGTCATCTGGCAAGGGAGAACATGAACCATTCAAATAGAAAAAATCAAAATTATAAAGACTTCTTTTCCAATAGAAAATCCACAGATTGAATAAAACTTGTGTCAAAAATGACCTATTAAAGCACCCATGCTTATTAAGTCTTCATCCCTAAGGACCTGAAAATAAGGAATTTTCTCTTTTCTTCAGATACCTTCCAGCACTTTGCCTGAACTGGACTTGAGTGACTGAGGATTTAAGTTCTTATTATTTCCCTGGAAATATTTCCCTGCTATCACATTGGCTTGTCTTATAAGTTTCATTGTTTTTCCTTCCCTGCTGGCAAAGATTTCTTTGCTTAATTCTCTCTTTGAAGAATGATGGATGATGAAGAGGAATCAATTAGAAACCTGGGATCTTTGGGATAATATAAGTTGGGAAGTTGAGTCCAAATGTCTGAACAAACGCTTTTTATTTGGGCATTGCCTCAGAGTTCTTGACCAACACAGCTGCATCAGTGTTCAATAGCCGTCACTTCCCCGGTAGTCAAATGGAAGTCAGAGCTCTATCAGAGATTTCCTCTCCACCACATAGAAAGTGCAATTCTCCTTCCCATGCCAGAGGCAGAGGTTGCTGCTCTGTCACAGCATACTTACTGTGTGCGAGGATGTTCTCATAAACAGTCACTACCGACACATCTGACTTAGCATTATCTCCAAGGTTCTTCATAACGCTAGATGATGTATGTTGTTTCTTTGAGGACTTGGTTTCAAAGTTTGGCATATTTCAGGCTCTGTCTTGTCAGGTCAGAGCTATTCATTATTATTATTTGTGTTCATACTTCTTGTTTTATTGAGTCATTGGGTACCGCCCCCACCCTGTACAATGCCAGGCGTGATTGCTACCAGATTCAAAGACAGAGGCGGATCTGAGGGTATAAGTTCAAAACCACAGTGGCGTCTGTGGTTTTCAGATTTGTCAGCCCCTTTGACTTAATGTGGTTGTTCCAAGATAGTGCATTTTAAGGTTAAGGCATCTTTATTAGAGAATGAGATTTGAAAATAAAACAAGGATTTTCATTGTTGAAAAAGCTTTATAATTCCCCACAATGCTTTACAAGCTTTTCTCTTGTGTTTTATCAAGTCGGAAAGCTGGAGAGGAAAATGTTATTCCCACTTTTGATAAAGAAATTGAGGCACTGAAAGGTTGGTTGGGTGACAAGGGAAACGTGGATAGATGGTCTGGAGGGCCTGTTTGAAAAGCTGAGGGGTTGAGGGTTCTGAGGTCTATGACAGCCTCCCTCCCACGTTTCACTGCGTACCCGGGTTCGCTTCCCTAGGCTGTTACGGAAAATTCAATTTGAGCGTAGGTATAAAATGGTTTGAGAAACCTTGGTGTTGTGGAAGGAGAAATGAGCTGGGAGTTTGAGTGTATTTTTCATTCCCCAGTGAAAAACGCAATTTGTTAGGCTGGCCCAGGGACAAAAGCAGCAGCGGCCATGCCCGGGAAAGGCCAAGCCCGGGAAAAAGGTGGATGACGTCAGAATAAGGGATGCGACCCCCACACCTGGATTCACAGGGCCAATCCCCAATCGCCACATGGGAAGCCCGCGAAATTCCTCTGCTTACAGAGCCGGTCCCCCTTTGTTCTGGGCGCGACTTCCCAGCCCGCGACTTCCCGGCCCTCTGCGGACTTGGGAGTTTCGCCCGGGTGTGCAAACCCCAATAAAGCCCTGGCTATTCGACATTTTTTGTCTGATTGAGCTTGTCTCCTCGTGGAGCCCAGAAAAACCTGACACAATTGAGACTTGAACTTCCTTCACAGCTGAGGGGAATTTCTGCTCCTGTAAATACAAGGTCGAGGGATTGACCTTGCTTCAGGGCCCCTGGGGTCCTGGTGTTTTAGTCATCAGAAGTCTCACCTCCTAGTTTTCCTCTCAACATATCTCTAAAAGATTTCACTCTTGGCCAGGATTTTTCTCAGGAGGCCAAGAAAGCCAACAGTTATGCCATGTTTTATATATAGCAGAAGAGAGACCCTCTCTCAAATGGCATTAACCAGAGGTCTGTGGCTGCCTCTCATTGTGTGACACGAGGCCACATTCTCTACAGGATAAATCACCATGTAGGAATTTATGTGGCAAAATATAGTGTTTTATAGTATTTTTCCCTTAAATACAAATTATATCACACTACACATTTGTTCTGGACTTGTTTTCCTCCCACTTAACAATACATCTTACAGAGGTGTTGATGTGTGTCAATACAGAACCCATCTTGTTCTTTTCTGCTGTGGCATGGCATTCCACTGTACACGCGTGATATCAGTTGTTGAAAATTTTTACCAACAATGGGCATTTAAGCTATTTGAGTTGTTTTCATAGCAAACAGTATGGCATACTAACAAGCCTTTCACACAACCTTTGAGCTGTGTATGATACTGTTTCTCTAGAATAGAAACCAGGAGGGAGTTCTGCTCTTAAAAGACCTGAGCTTTCTTACTTTGGTGAGAACCACTTGACTTCCCCAATGTTTCACCAGTCTCATTAGTTTTTCACGTCATGTGATGATCGTGCTGTGCTAATACCAAATTCTGATCAAATATTCACTCTGCCAGATACGCCGCAAAGTGTTCTCACTGAATCCTTACAGCAGTCCTCACGAGATTCATGCCAGTGCTGCTGTTGACATTTTACAGAAGCGTCTGTTGACACTTAGAGTTCCACTGCATTCGAAGGGTGTTGATCTTGTCCTGACAAACTCATGACAATCTTTGTATTCTAATGTTGAAAGGTATTTACCTGGACCATCCCAGCTCCTCAGAGATGAAACCTGTTCCTGAATCATAGACCAAATACATTAAAGGGCAGAGTCACAAATAATCTCCCTCGTGTTCCACATGTGACTTGGAATCCATAAAGTAGTTCTACAGTGATTATCTGGCATAATGAAATGTGGAGTAAAACACAAAGTCAATAAAAGAAAATTGCCACTGGGTTTCTTACTGATCTTGAGTTTTAGCAACCCAGAGAAAATTAACAAGATAGGGAGAAAACTGGAAAAAAAAGAATAGAACATTAGTTAGAGCAATACATACTCTTCACAGAGTAGGGCATGTTTCTCAAGTGGCACTGTTCATTGTTATGTAACATGGTTAATGTGGCAGTGACAATGTGTTAGGAATTCTTAAAGGAGGTAAGTGGTTATCTCTTTGTCCTTGGTTTCCTGGAGTCAGATGGTGTTAAGTAGCCTTATTTTACTTAATCCTGTGAGGAAATGTGTTTATTTAACCTTCAGTTATTGTGGTCAGATGTTTAGCTCTATTTAACATAGATTGCAGCGGTAGATTGTCTGGTCTCTTTAAAAAATAGATCCACTGATGAGCTCTTAGGAGGTGGTTAATTGGTAGCTGCTGAGTGGAAAAGGCACCCCCATGCCTCCCAGCTGAACCCCAAGGAGAGCCAGAGAGGAATGAAGGCTGCTTCCAACAATTCCAGAAAGAATGGGTTGAGTTTACTTATTCTGAAATGCAGAGAATAAACAAACTTAAGATGCTTTGGTTCGTTCTTATCATATTTAAATTTTAGAAGTCTCTATAGAACAGATGAGACTACATCATGGTATAGAGCCCCAATTTTGGTCAGTTTCCAACTTGTCATTTTATACTTTTTTAGGTTACCTTCATATTTCTTGGCTCAGTTGTATTTCGTATCTTGTCTATTGTTCCTTTTATAAATGACTATTTCAGCATAAACTCTTGTGGCATTTATTTAGTATTTTTTTTAGCATTCTAGACTTAAAGCCTGTCATGTTTTAACTTTGGTATTTTTATTTATTTTTTTCTGCTATTCTCAAAAGAGGATCGGATCACTGCTGAGCAGTTGGTAGAGATTAGAAAGGAGAACACAAAGTTGAATATTGTAATTGTCTTAACTGATTCAGCCAATGAGAGGACAATTCCTCTCCATAGATGGTGAATATTTAGTTAGACCCAATTAGTCAGTGTCTGTTATTTCAGTTGATGTCCCCTTTTAAGCAAAAGTACTAATATTAATAACCTTGGTGACACTTGAAATGTGTGCCGTGCACTGGGCAATATTATATGCACACTATATCTTTTAATTCTCTCTCTGTTCCCTGGAGGTTCTAATTTTGCCCTCATCCCCACTTCACCATTTGTGGGGAGAACTACAGCACCTAGAATTCTGCCTGCTCTTTGGAAGCAGCTCTTTTTAAGCTCCCTTTAAGCTGCTCTCCTAGGACTATAGTTATTAACCAACCAGTTCAGAGCTAGGATTCAACCATTCGATTCCAGGATCCTTACTTGACCTTCTAAGTGCTTGCTTTCCCATCTCTACCTTCTTTTTTTCATTTCTACAACTTAAGAATTTTTTTTCCTGTTTTTTTTTTCCATTAAAGAGCCTTCTTCCATCTCAACTAGGTATGCTGACACATCTCTTTTTCCCCCTCTGTAACTTTGGTGACACTTGGCCATCAGTAACTAAGTGCAGGAATACACAAATAAAATACCCTCACAGCAAAGAACCTCAAAAGTTTCTTTTTACATTTTATTCTAGACTTGATGAGCAAGTTTCCATTAGTCTCTCTAGCAGAAGCAGTTGGGACTAATGATCCTTTTCTGGTGTTTACTTCAAAGGGAGGTTCTAAGAATTAGATGTGTCATTTGCAGGAATAACAATATGATATTCAATAATTTGAGAATTGTACCAAGTTTTCCTCTGATTTTGCCTGGAAATGATTTTTATCTGAGAAAGACACTGGGCTATTTCCCTACTCCCACAGCTCATTTATAAAAGATGCCAATATTTATTCAGGTTTCTTTAGATCCAGAAGCCAGATGGAAATGCACGCATATTATGGCTGTTTAATTCGTATTGAGCTACCACCCAGGCTGTACATAAGCCTAAACTTGGCGTGTTGCCCTCACCCTGCCCTCCAGGAGCTTGAAGTGCTCCTCAAGCTCTTCACAGTTGAAAGACCTGCTGTCACCACAGGAGCACGTTACGATAATTGAACCTATTGGAATACTTGCTTCATTTCTTTAGTTCCAAATTTAAAACACACATGACCAGATTGAAAACTGACAACGTGGAACCTTTAATATAAATGGATCCATGAATAATAAGGTAGGATGATGATAGAACCCATTGTATTTAGAACTTAAAGTTTTCTTTACCAAGAGATTTCCTTCATTCAAAACAAGAGTTGGGTGATCAAAGGAAATTGAGCAGATGCAGATAAGGAGGAAGTACTGCCTGAAGAGGTCTCCAAATCTTAGCTCTGAAGTGACAGCCAGAGTTCTCACTCGTGTTGAAGTCACCACTATGAACGGTTGTGTGGAACTAGCTCAGAGAGAAACAATGTCGAAGCCAAACAACTGAAACGTCTTAGTGATGTCACCTATTGGCTTGGTGAGTCAGATAATTGAAGTTCACATATAAGTATAAGTAATTCTCCTCAACATAGTATGTGTGTGTGTGTATGTGTGTGTGTGAAGCATATTAATACTGGTTCAAGGTTTCTTATTTCTACCTCACAAATATACTCCCTAACTGGTGTGTAAAATGAAAGGAACTCATAACCCAATATTTCTTATTACTAAAGTATTAAAAATGTTTCTTTTTCATACTGACTAAAGAAACAAAAAATATGTCCATAAAATATGCTAGTCAGGGTAGGTTTTTAATGTTGCTCTCTCCCTCGTGGATATAGCATTATGACATAGTATAAATATGCAGACTCAGGAATCACGCTGTCAGGGTTTCAGACCCTGGTTCTGCTACTACAAGAGAGATGACTCTCAGGTATAAATGGAGGTTGTAATTATACTGTCAATTTCATAGGAAGTGTGTGAGGAATAAACAAGACCGTCCAGGTGTCAGAATTCCAGAGGCATTATCCCTTTAACTATTAGTCTCTCCTAAAAGACATTAGAGATTTAATGACCCACCCATGCAAAATAACTTTTAATTGAGATATGAAATTTACCACTGACAGGCAAAAACAAGTGAGAAGAGAGAAGGTCAGATTATAGATGATGTTCGTAATCCATCAAGGAGCCTGTGCCTCATCTGTCGAAAGCCTCTTTGGCAATGGAATTAGAGATGATTAAATACTACACGTGGTATCCTGATTACCTTTCGGTCTGTTACTAATGATAAATATGAGACTTTTACTCCATTCTTCTACCAAAGCAGAGTTCTGCTGCTCTATGATGTTGACAAAATGATGGGGCTCTAGCTCACTAGATCCATTAAAGCACTTAAAAAAAATCAGTGAGAAGAGACATGCTTGATAGGAAGGAGAGCTCCTAATTTACTGTGCGTTTCTCCCACAGAGTAACCCTGCATAACATTACATGTCAAGATTTATTTATCTGTTTATTTTGGGTCTGGAAGAACTCTTGCAGCAAGATATTCTAAGACACTTTGCCTTGGAACAGAATGGAAGGCTCCACACCTATAACTACGTAGGGAGCCAGCGGATCCTCAGTGGCAGCGTCTTCTAGCCTCTTTGAGATTTGTCGGGATTAAGAGGGTAATAAATACCCTAAATTCTTTTTGATAGTACAAATGCTCAATTGAAATTGTACGTGTATTTGTGCTCTTAATTTTACGGAAGAGCTAAATCATTCAGCTTTTCTGTGACTCCTTTAGTGATATGAGGACTCCATTGACTTTATCAAAATGATCCAGAGTTCAGGTTAGTGTTTATATATATTTTATTAATACACATAGGTAAAGGAATAAAATGCTGTGTTTAGGGGAAAGATTTATGAAAGGACTTGGGACAGATAAAAGGACAAGTGTCCGTGTTCTAGTGACTTGTCCCCCTTAGAGATGGTTATTGCTTCTGTCCAGATTTTTGATGGTACTGGAGAGAAGCTGTTTTTTTTATTGGAATGATTTGCATTGTCTGAAATGAAAGTATCTGAAAAAGAAAGGCAACAAGCTCACAAATGCTTCTGACCTGTACTTCCTCAAAAAACCTGTGTGTTTCTACTCTGGACTCTTTCTTGAACTTGGAGCACAGCCAGCCCTGTGGGCTCAACAGCCTCGAGCTCCCTCCCGAGCCCTCCCCACCATTTCTCTTGATACAATCTTTACTTCACCATCTAATTAAGACTTAACCAGCGTGCTTCCAGATGTGACAAGTAAGAGATTTTCCTGTTGAATTGGTCTGTCTATCTCTGC
Organism: Solenodon paradoxus; assembly: GCA_004363575.1. Lineage (NCBI taxonomy): Eukaryota > Metazoa > Chordata > Mammalia > Eulipotyphla > Solenodontidae > Solenodon > Solenodon paradoxus. Next base: position 165,031 of record RJWH01002071.1, on the reverse strand, counting down.
TCTCTCCAAGCTGTCCTGTGGAAATATCTTCCCAAATTGTTTATGAGGCTGATTAACAGTTTTCACAACTCACTACCAATAAACTTGGGGATTAACCGACTTATAATTGTATTTCCCTTCTCCCAGAGTATCAAGAGTGATTAATGTACCACATACAGCTGCCTTCTCTAACTTTGTATTTCATTATTCGGGAGACTCATCAGCTCCAAGCCCCTTCATGCCAAGTGGCTGAGACATTCTCCTGGAAGCAAAAACCCATGTGTCTTGTAGACAGAATAACTCAGAAAATAAAAGAATGGAGGAGAGGATTTAAGAAAAATAGCAAAAACATAATAAACTTCAAAAAGGGAAAATCAAGTGACCAGCTGAGCTGAAGAAGTGTTCTTTTCTTTGTGAGTGGGAGCTTTTCATCTCTCTCATCTGAAGTTGTCCTGACAGTAAAATGAGGGCTTCCCTTCCTTTGGAAATGGTACATGACAGTTTACTAATTCATTGAAGCAAGAACTTAACATAGTTCTTGACACATGGACCTGCTTTCAGCTAAGTTAATGTTTTGTTCAAGGTCTTGATCATCAGTTTGCACATCCTGAGCTATGCCCCAGGCAACAATCAAACTATCAGTGGTGAGACTGGGACTCAATGGGAAGTAAGAACCAGAAGGAGAATGTCACATTATATGGGTTCTTGGAACTATGTCCCCCTTTAAAAAGGAGGATATGAGCTTACTCTCTTGGCAGGTGTTAGGGTAGGAAGGTTTGGTAATGGTTTGGCAAAAATCCTTCTAGTGCTGTTTTTGTTTCTACATTGATGGCTGCAACAGTGCGCTTGAGAGTCCGCTGTAGACTGAAGTGTGCTGAGTGGGATGGGATAGAGTGACGGAGCCTTAAGTGGAGGATTCCCGCCTCATCTGATTGCTTCTTTCAGTGAACAATTCTGGGTATCGGCTCTGTCGTCATTTCCATTTGACTTTAGACACTGTGGGGGACCACCCAGTTCACAGGACCCCTCTTTTTCTGGCAACATCTTCATGTATCTCTGAGACAATAAGGCAAGATTTCAGCAGGTACACCAGAATGACTTCCCTAACTGACAGCTGGTTGAAATGGATCGTATTTCCCTTCCAGGGAGCAGGAATTGGGACTGAGGGAAAGTAGCCATTTCTTTGGCTGTCAGAAACACTTGAGGATTCTGGAGAGGCCGTTTTCCACCCAGCGTGTGGACTGAGGAACAGGAGAGGAAAAAATGCAGATCAGCAGAGAGAAATCAAGAAAAGATACAGACAAGGAGCACTCCTGGCATCTTCTTGGTTTATATGCCTGATTTCAGCCCCAAGGCTTTCAGTCTGCACCATGCCCCTGTGTGCATGTAATAACTTTCCTTTCATTCTCTCTTTCTTGGTGAAACTAGTGCCAGCCGGAGTCTGTTAATTGTGGCACTACAGACTTCTTACTAATAGATGTATGTCTGTGTGTCTTCAGTGTATTTATGTGTCTAGAATGCAGCCTGGGGTAACAGATCCAATTTAAAATGTGATCCCTCAGAGTCTCAGCCCCACAGAGAAGCTCTGCCTTTGGGTCTGACCATAAGAAGGTGCCAAATGGTGCAACTGACTCCACAGGGCTCTCCTTTGTCACTGTTGGTTTCTCTGGTTTGTGCATACAGCTGTGATTCTGAGCACGACAGAATAACATATGGGGAAGAATAACCTATCTGATTTAGTCCATATTTCTGACTTTGGAAAGCAGAAGGTCCTAATGTAGAAAATTGGGAAAGGGAATCAAAGGGTAGCAGAGAAGATGCTGAGTTTAGCATGGAGCACAGAAATGCTTTTACCAGAAACTCAGAGAGGATGGCCTCTAGACATAATAGCCTGAAAACCAGGCTTTTAACCCTGGTTGGGCGTCATTCATACTTTGAGGCTGTTAGTGAAAAGTTCTTATTTCCTATGAACATCATAGAAACCTTCTCAGAAAGTCATTCATTTTCAATCAGAATAGAAATAAAGGCATTGAAGGCGATTTGCCAAATGATGTTACTCAGGGCCTCCAGGCCCTAGGCATTGATTCCGAAAATGACTGTGGACGTGATCAATTGCTTTCGGATTGCTAATTTGATGAGTGTTATGAGCCATGGCGAGAAAAAAAATACAGTAGAGATAGAAAAAAAAGTATTGATGCAGTTGGAAAGGATTGCTAGAGATTGACTTTTTCATGAAACCAAATGAGGTAGCTTTGCCATAAACGAAAGACAAAACTATCACTATGCCTACTAGTTCTCATGGTATCCAATGATTTCAAGGGTTAAGGAGAGGAGACTTTGTTATAGCTGTATTTTCACACAAAGATAAGAAACTTTAGACTTTTTTGACTTTCGGTGTGATTTCATCTCTTTAGACACCTGCATCAGTCAGCATGCTGATGCCCCCCAGCTAAGCTAAGCATTGTGTTTCAAAAACAAAACAGTTTCTGGGAAAAGAACACTTTGAGAATTGTGAGCAGTAGGTATCCCTGTAATTGTTAATCCAAGGACAAGGATGAAAGTGATTCTGAGATTCAGGCGATGTGAAAGTGCTTCAGGAGACCTGGCGCCCCTGTGTGTCTTCGGTTGTGGCAATCTCACTGCACACATGTCTTCTGTTCGCTTGTCATGTGTGTGGTTTTGTGTCTCTTTCCTTTGTTCTTTGTCAGTCAGTATTTCTTCTCTCTTTCATAATCTTTCCCTACTATGCCCACTTTCCTGGCCCTCTGTTTTACAATGTCTTCGCTATAATATAAAAGCGAGTTTTGCATTTAAAATGATTCTTGTATTCATTGAGCAAGGTTTTGTTCCTATTCAGAATCAAGTCATTTTGGCCATAAAACTGTGACGTTGCCTCAACCTTTCACTACTGCTGCAATTTTTTTAAGAAGTGAGTAATTAAAGTTGCTATTTCACTTCTGTAAAATTAGATTTAAAAATGTCTCATTAATAATACATAGTTATATCTGTTGTATTTGTGATTTCCCTTCTTCACTAGCAGAACTAGAGCTATGGAGAACCGAGACTGAGAGTAGAGCATGGGGTAAAAGCACAGATGACTTTTGAATGGTACCTATTTTGGATTTAGATGTGGTTCAATCAAACTATAGTGGTTGTATGACCTCAGGTAAGATCTTTAACCCTTATCTGCCACTTGGGGATGAAAACATTGTCTCCCTCCTGTGGCAGACAGGAGGATGACATACTGCATGATGTAAGTAAAGCACTTAGTCCAGGTCATTAGACATTCTCAATAAATGATTGCCATTATTATAAGCAAAGCTGTTGTGAGTCTTGTCTGGGATCACCTGGTAATAAGTGTTGAATGTGGGGCTGTCGCTGGAAGAGATATTTCTTATGACTTCAGAGGAGCAACATAGAGAATATCACTCTGGGTGCCTTTAATTTTGTTAAGTGATAAAATGATTAAAATGATTTTAGACTATGTCAGTTCTTTTCTGGCCTTCATACCTTTCCAGATTTCACTTTAGGCACCTCTATTTTCCAATGACTGTGCTCCAAACACACTGCCATCAGTTCTCCATTGCCTTGCCCTCAGAGATGCCCTACAGGCTGTTCTCTCTTCCTAGAATACAGCTAATGGTTTCAACACCTGTAAGTGCCTGATACAAGAACAGAGCCTGCCTACCAAGCTAGAACTTGGTTAAGAGTGGGTCAGAGACAAACAGGTATGTGTGTATGCTCACATGTGTGCGCTTAAGAGTGCGTGTGTTTTCTTGATTTTGCTCCAGAATAACCCTTCTAGTTGATCCAAGTTGATGGGTCATTAACACAGAGTCCAGTCCCTCTTTTGTTTTGTAGTCCGCATTCCAGTAATTCCCCCAGTGCTCGTGCACGTGCGTCTATGTATGATCTGATTTGGTGAATGTCTGTTCTCCGCTTTTGTTTGTGATCTTTGTGAAACCAAGGACCTACGTTCTTTACTCACCCATATCTGAGTTCTCACTTGTGATCTAACAAAACATGTGAGTTCAGCACACATTTATTAGATCAGTTGATCTTGGAAAGGATTGAGAAGTTAGACAACAGCCTTAAAATCGAGAGGCCTGCTTTTCAATCTTGGGGCTTTATAGCGAATGACTGAGCTAGTGCTTATCATATGTTTACTGCATATGTGGTTTGGAGGAATTCAGGGAGACAAACATCTAGACTGATGTGAGGGGTCTAACTTTGAATAAGTAGTGTGTACAGAGAAGATTGTGAACTCTCATGTGAGTAGTTAGATATAGTGGGGCATCTTCTGACTAATGTCTTTGCAAACTGATAAGCCCTCCAGTCCTGACTAGGAGGAGGGAATATTGATCATCCTACACATTCCTTTACGGTACTCTCCCAGCATTGCAGAAGGATGCCAGTTAGCCAGCGAATGACCAAAAACATCCTCATAAGATCAAACATGAATTCAGACTTGCCTTTGGTAATTTGCTTTAATGAGTTATAGCTATTGATTGAAACCTCATATGAGAGCATCTAGCACAATCTCTGTATATCCTGTGGGCTAATGTATATAAATTCTCTTCCCATTAGAGCAAAATTAAGAAAATCATCAGGCTTTATTTGGCTTCATTGTAAACTGGACTGACTTCTTGATTTGTTATCTAGAAACTGAGTGTTAATTTCCTAAAATCAAAGTCCATTGAGCCAGAACGAAGTTAGAGATTATCTAGTCCAACCAATTCATTTTAACAATGAGCAAATAGAAGCCAAGACAGGGTAAGCGACTTGGCAGAAGTCACACATCTGAAGTAAGCGTATATAATGTATTATGCCCCTGCAGTGAAGAGGGGAAAGAGAGAGAGGGAAAATGAGAATTGCCTATCTTAATTTTGAGGTACCCCAGTCATTATAGCACATAATCAGTAGTGTTCAGAATCCTCTTTTCCATCCTTCATTGGTTGGTTAGTTGGTTATTTCCTATAACAAACAATGAGTTGTAACTCTGCAGTTAGTCCTGTTATAAAGGGTTTCCTGAGGTGCGATTCAGGGAACATGACAATGGCTCACTTAACCTGGGTATTGCTGGAGGAATGGATTGACCAACAGCGGCGCCTCCTCCTAAGGAACACCTGCTAAATCCCAGGCAGCGTGTTTGAACCTTTACACTCAGTGTTTCACTTAGTGTGTCATCGTCACTACAATTGCTTGTGGAGCTGATGGCTGATACAGGTAAGGAAACTGAGGCTGCGAGGACATTGACAGGCTGCCAAAATTATAGAAGTAGAAAGCGTTGCAAGTGGGCTTCTAAAGCAGACCTATATGAATATAAACCATGTTCTGTTTCTGTCTGCTATGTCACCTGTGGAAGAGACGGGACATTCCACATGTAAGGAGAGTCAGGTGAGAGAATATTTAGTGCCGCTCCCTGCTGTGTCAACCTAAATCCTGAAATTCCTGCTGAAAGCTCTGAGTAGTTTTACCAGGTAAAGGTGCCCTGACCCACGTGGTAGGTGTTCGTTGATCTAGAAAACACGATTTGTTCAGTTTGTGAAAGATTGAAGAAAAAAAAAAGGAGAAGGAGATATGCCCATTTTTTTGTAAAATAACCAATTTCATTCACCAAAAGTTATTCACTCTTTTATTTCTGCACCAAACATAGTGTCAGAGCTTGTTTTGTACCAGACCCAAGGTGAAGAACTGAGGATACAAATAAGTAGATCTCTCTTCTCTCCATGGTAGGGTTCACATTCCCACTGGGGGATGGCAGGCAGCTAAGTGAATAATTGTGAGACAGTGATGTGGCACCTTGACAGAGGGATCCTGGATTGTTTTTGGGGTCCCACGTAATTCTGTAGATGAGTTGCTGAGAATGGGTACCCTTCCCAGCAGCAGCGGGTGATTGAAACTCCTGCAGTGACCTTGCTGATCCTGCTAATAAATCAGACTGGATCCAATGTGTGACTTTCTGTGGCTGTCCTTGAGGAAAGGTGTCATACGGCTGCTCGGGGATGAGTGTAATGGTTTATGACTTCAGCACCTGAAGTCTTATCACACAGCCAGTTCCCTGGAGATGGTGATCATACAGAACGAATATCGCTTAGCTGGTGATAATGTCACGCTGCCATGCTGAGTTACATGGATTGCCTGATTCCTGCAGCTAAAAGTCTCCTGGCTGATTAATCCTGATGCCATGTAAATAGAGTCAGAGTCAAGGAGATCCTAAATGAGAAAATGGATGCTCAGATGGGAACATTCATGAGCAACAGAGCACCCCCATCGCCCTGCTTGTCTCTCAGTCAGCACCTGACAACATCATTACCAGGTGAGAGAAGGCGCATCACTCAGTTGGATCCTGGAAGGCTTCCCAATCCCCCACCTCATTCCCACTACCACCAGCCCTGTTTGAAACCAGCAAACATTTTACAAATCATGGAAGTGGGCTTTCTCTTGCTCACCATGCCTTCAGGAGGAGTTACAGGACTTCTCCATTATTAAAACAAACAGCGAAGTCACCTGCTATTCAAGCACATTAATTGCCAACCAGATAAATTGAAGCATGAGTTATTCATATTGTTAAAGAACTCATTAGACAGTTCCTTAAAAAGAGGCTTTCCCATTGGACTCACAGAAAGTTAATTGCACATATAAGCTGGATTTCAGGTTTACTGACACTTAGTTATTTAATTGGTTTCTACCCAGAGACATACAAGTCCACCCACATCACTTATCTCTTCTTTAGTGATTTGGCTGCCAACATGAATGGCCAATGGACGATGCCACATCACACTGGACACCTTCTCCCACCATCACACTTGCCTGCCTCTTCATTTTCACCTCTTCTTCTCTCCCTCCCTCCCTCCCTCTCTCCCTTTTTCTCCCTTTTATTCCCTTATGTGTCCCTCCCTTTTTCTCCCTTTTATTCCCCTCTGTATCTCTGTCATAGAAAAAAATCGTTTAAGGATAACCTTTGTTTCTGGCTATCATCACAGCATCCTTTCCAAATAAAGCTGCTGCTCTAGTCATCTGAAAAAAAACCAATCATATTGTTAGAGGAATTTAGGTGAATAACATTTTTCTCTGTCTTGTTAAACTTTCTAGGAACATGCCAGCGTCTAAATGAAGTTGAATGCAAACTCATTTGAAGATCTCTGGAGATGGGAAGTCATTTATTTCTTAGCAAGATGCTGGAGATTTCCTTTTCATGTGGGTGGTCTCATTCCTGCTGCAGATGGTAGATTTTTCGCTTGGCAACAGTGGGGTCTGGGGTGGAGCGGAGAGTATCTAAGCTGTGTGAAGAGAGGCTGATGATGTAACTCTTCAGGCTGACATTCAGTTGACCTTCTCCATCCAGTCCTAGGCTTATCTCTTCACAGCAGGATTATTTCAGCAGTCCTATCCTGGTCCTCCCGCTTGTGGGTTCTCACTCTTGCTTACTGAGGCTGTCAGATGCGCCTTCTGAAAGTCTCTTTATCCCATCAAACACTCCCAGGGCTTCCTGCCACCTGTGGAATTCGGTTGCAGCTTCTCAGTGTGACATCTAGGGTCCTCCAGAAATCAGCCTCCCCGTGACTGAATTCATATTCCTCCAATGTAGCTTGGTTTGAGCTTCCCCTTGAGATACCCTTGAGACATGGAAATGGACCATTTTGCTATAATCTATAATCGGTTGGTTTTGTTTCGCATCTTGTTTCCGGTGTATCTGGGTTTCTTCATCTTCTCTGTATTTGAATATGCTAAGCATTATGACACTTAGCATTACCACACTTCTCTCTCACCTAAATGCCTCAAGCAGCTTCTGGTAGTTTATTTCATGCTGTAGGCTCCCATTGTCATTTCAGTTATCTGATTTAAAAGAGGGGCACTGTCCTTGAAGTCTCCCGAGGGGTCCACTTGAGTCTTCTAGAACTATTTATACACAAGCTGGTATTTCTGGGGTTGATCCCTTCTTTTAGACAGAGTTTATCATACTGATGTCTAAATCTCAGGTGTTTCAACTAGAATTTTCAGCTTGATTATTGTAAATGTAGTTTCTTTTATAGCCTAACCATTCACAGGTCTTTTTTTTTTCTTTGAACAGTTTCACCATTTTCAGTATCTTTTATTCCCTTGGCAAGTCATTTATAGGTCTGCAGCCCTCCCTCGCTTTCTAGAGTTTGGTTTTCTGACCCTTAGACAACACCTGACAAAAGTCATTGGACATAATTAACATTATTAGTAACACACTGTGCTTTGCATCAAGTAATTCTGTGCTCTGTGCCAGCTTGCCAGCTCTCCAGTTCTGAGAAGACTAACTCAGCTCCAAGCAGGCTAGTTAGAGCTCTGCCAATTCTTAATTACCACACCCTTCCAGAATATTTGATGATTTTCAGGCATTATTCTATTTTAAGAGGTGGTAAATGTCTTGCAGTTATTATTTTTTTAAGAGACCATATTTCTGAAAGATGGAATCTGTGAAACAATCATCAAACACATCATAGGTGTTTGGGTTTTCCTTGAAAATAATTGAAAATGGAGGTGAGAGAGTGGGTGGAGGTAGAAGTCAAACAAGATATTGGGAGCTGGGATAGGTACTTGTAAGTTTTTTGTGCTCTTTACAGCTTTCTAATCTCAAGGCACATGCATACATCAGTTGGAGATCATGCTGAAATGCAGATTCTGCTGGGCACATCCAGGGTTGGACACTTCCAGGTGTCTCTGATGTATCTGACCTGCTGGCTACACTTGGAAATGCTGTGAGAAGCAAGATTCTATAATATGCTCTTTTCGTGTGGAATTTTCCACAACAGCAACAAAGCTCTTCCATCCTTCTTGGTCTAACTGAGGTTCTGTGGCTTCTTTCCTTGAGCTCGTTTTCCCTTCTTTCCGGAAAAATGGATTTCTTCATGTTCTAAGCCTCACTTGGTATTCTGGTCTCTACTGTGTATTGACATATAAATACAAACTATCTTGAAGTGCTAGTTTGCATTTTTGTATTAATATTATTCTATGGAACAGCTTTTCTCACACCACGCATTTGCCTGATGTCTTTTTTAAATCCTTATAATCCCCTAGAATGTTTTTTAAAGTTAGATGTGACTCAAGAAAAATAATAGCTATTGCCCAAATTCTGAGTTCTAACATGGATACAGCCAGTGGAAAACACCAGGAAGGTAGTTTGGAGACAGAGAATGGCAGGAAATGGAAGAAATCCTCTTGTTACCCAGAGAGAGAGGACCCTTGACGTTTTTCCTTTGTGGAGGGAAGGTTGGTATTTCCTAGAAACCTTTATGTGGAGTGACAGAGCATTACATGACAAGGAGACCAGTCAACTTGACTCTTCAAGGCCAGCTGTGTGGCTTGCAGCTAATGGCAAAGCTCTGTAGATGTAGAATTATGTACCGTGCTCTGAGTAATTTTGCTTGCATTATCTGACATGCCTTCACCATCACATCCAGGTAGTTACTATTATCTAATTTTTTCTGAATGTATGCATCACTGTCCACATGGACACAGCACCTCACCTCCCTGAACCTGTGGCACATCACAATTCACGTCCAGACCTCTGACTCCAGACTTTTACTATTAGGGTCTCTCCATTGACAAGCGTCTTAAGTGTGGACTGCTGAGCTAGAGAGGCTTATCTGGGTGCATTTTGGCTCTTCTGTCCCTACATTATGAATCAGAACATTGAGGGTGGGACTTAGAAATTATGCAGGTGGGTTTGGGGAGCTTAAAGTCTGAACCATCGCATCATTGTTCTTCTGACGTGATTGGCTAAAGTGCACATGTGTGTGTCCGCATACCCACCCAACCCCCACCTCCCACCACCACTTTGGCTTTATCTACACTCTGAAATCCTGACTTTAGGCATGTCCCCTGTGCCTGTGCCTGTTTCTTCTATTTCTACTTTTAAAAAATTTTTCTTGAGATTTACTTGAGATTTTATGTTCAAAATATTGGGCACGTGATAGATGTCTATTACATATGAGGATTTCTATATTATGTGTATATATGTGCATGTGTGTATCTATGCAGTAAGTATTTAGAGAGAGTTAGGTGAGAAGAGTTAAAAGTTTTAGTTGAGAATTTAGTTCCCTAGAAAAAAACTTCTGCCTGGAAGCTCAGGGAATACTGCTTTGTATTGTCCAAGTTTCTTAAAATAGCTTTTTCTGAATCAATCGTTCAATCATAAGTGTGGATTTTTGCATTGCCTCTAAAATCTGTTAGAAGGATTCGTTTCTAAATGTGCATGGAGGGGAAACATGACACACAGTTTCCATATATTTTCTTTCTAGGTTGAGAGCTTTGGACAGAAGTATGTCCTGGAACTGGATGCCGTTAAAAGCCCTCCTGAGGAATGTATGTTGATTCTATCAGTACTAATAAATAATGCTGATCACAAAAACATTTGGTAAAAGCAGACTTACTCAGGTTTCCTCCTTGAAGAGTTGTTTTGGGTGTTTAGCATCCTAACATCTATAGGGACAATATTTAAAGAATTCCTATAGTGCAAGGACACCGGGCTTTTCCACTGTCCTTCCCCCCAGCCTCCTGGAGTCATGCAGAGGCCAGTCCCGAGATCCTAACGGCATCAGGCATCAGGTAGGAACAAAATCCTCTAGGCCAGGCCATTCTGAGGTTGCTGTAACTCCATACCTCAGTCCTTTTACTAAATGTAATTCTCATGAAAGGATTTTTATTTTAAAAAGAAGCCCATTAGTGAAATCCTAAGAATAGAGGCTGTGCATTTACTTGGCATAAAAGGTAAAGACCTTTATTATCCTATTCAGGTTTCCTTATGTTCATTTTTGTCTAGGCAGTGCCTTGGCTGATCCTAAATTGACTTGAGCTCAGTGTTCATTATTATTAGGGACCTGGGGTGACTCTCCTTAGGAGGAGGGAACTGAACAGCCTTGGCTGTGGGATTTTAGGTTCATATCCTCAATGACTTCATCGCTTCTAAAGAGCCTTTTCGGATTTTTCTCTGGTTCACCGTGATTGCTCCTCCTTGGAACCCCAGAGCACTCCCTCTGTTTGCAGCTCTCATTCTGGCATTTACTTTTCTTGTCAGTCCCACAGATTCCTGTGTCGGAGCTGCCTCCCTAAGCAGATCATTAGCTCCAAAAGGGCAGAGTCATGGCTGGGTGGGCTCCTCACAGTGTCCCACACACACTGCGCATCTGACAGGTACCTGCTGTTGGACCCGAATGCGCTGCCCATCTGTCCTTGCTTTGGGCATGTGAGACATTCCAGGGCTGCATTTGGATTGAATGGCCCTTTCCCTGTTGGACTGTTCGGCCTTTGAAAGTGATGCCTTCTAGAAGGAGCCCATAGAGACTGCGTGTGCAGCACAGGAAAGGGATGACCATGCGCATGGTTTCCCTCCCTAGCAGATCTTGACCTTTTGAGCTGAATCCAGAGCGCCACCGTCTGATTACCTTTTCTGACTTAGAGAAGTTACCAAAAAAAATGCTATATTTTGTGGATCCAAAGCTCACATTTCTAAAATAACAAGTTTAGTAATAAAAAATGGTGGAGACTCTGGTGTGTCTGACCGAGTATGATCCATTGAAAGAGGAGCAGCTGCCGTCAATTTCAGTAAGTTGTTGTCATCAGGGATCTGAGCCCAGGATGTCAAGAGCTTCACATGTTAACAAAACAAAACAAAAAGCATTTCCTTTGGACGCACCCTAGGGTCTCAGGTAGATGAGGCAGCTGAGGCATAGACCACTGAAAGCTCTGTGTCCTGGGTTTGTACCCCGACACCGAGGAAAGAAAGCAAACAGTAATTTCTGCAATAAAATATAAAAATCTATATTAGCAGCCTGAAAGTTCTGTTTATGATAGTAAATCTGATTTTAATGTTTATTTATTTATTTAGAAGAAAATGTATGCTGCTCCCTAGACCTACAGTCTAAATATACAGTTTTCCCACTGGTCTGTGTCAGATAGTTTCTATGATGTTTATGAGTGTAGAAGAATACACAATTTTGACCTCATTTTGTATGTGTAATTATCTTGTGATACAGACAGATGAAAAACACTGAGGTTCCAGTTGGTTGAGTGTTAAGTTTTGGCAACACAATTAGGCAGCTATTACATGAAGAATGAATGCTGCAGCCTGGAATTCCTAGTTGTTTTTTTTTATTTGATGTCCTTTCCACCAACGTGCTTTGCTCCAAGCCTACATTTAATTTTTCTGTCAGTCTCTAAAATGCATTTTCCTGGTGTACCCTGGCGGAGCAGTGGTTAGGTCTCTGGCCAAAAGTGCAGTCCACGTGCATCCCAAGGGTATGAAGGAACAACCAAGATGAACCGCTGAATTAAAATAACTAAATAAAATGCTTCTTCCTCTTTTCTCTTCCTGCCTGTTTGCCTGCTTCCCTTCATTCCTGCCTGCACCTTTCCTTTAATAAAATAAAATAAAATGTATTGTCTTATGAAAATATAGCGTATGCACAAATAAATACACAAAGCATGAGCTCACAGCTCAGTTATCATGAAAGGGATGCATCCATCAAACTGAGGTAGACCATTCTCTCTGACCCAGGAAGCTCTGTCATGTCTCTGCCTTTCTCCTCAAGGCTAATCTCTCTTCTGATTTCAACTCATGGATTGCTTTTGGTTGTGCCTGCTTTTATTCTTTTCGTAAATAGAATTGTGCACTTATTTTATTTCTAGCTGTTTTTCACTCAGGATTGTGAATTGTCGTTCTGAGGTATGTCCACAGTTCTTGATTCATGCAAAGTAGTTTGCTTATTTTACCCCTTCAGAGTATTCTGTTGTATAAATAATCCACCAATAAATCATCAGTTTCGCTGTTTAGAAACGTATGGATTGTTTCTGGTTTCTGTTGCTGCAAAAATGCTGCTATGAACATTCTGACCCTTGTCTTCGAGTGCACAAATATGAGACATAGTGTAATAGAATATAGTTATTATCATGTCAGTTTTTCTGTCACAGTTATTGCGGATGCTGTTTAATGTATAAACGGGATTTTCTGGTTCTTGTTCATTCTGCTAACTTTTAATACACACCACCAAAGAGTTTTCTGAAGTCTTTAAAGATGAATAATCACACTCCCACCAGCAGGCAGGAGAGTTCCAGTAGCTCCACATTTCCCAGCACAATGTTTTCAACTTTTCTGTCCTGACACATTCAAGTGTGTCATTATAGCTTTCATTTGCGTGTCTCTGGAAAATAACTAGTTTTTCAAACTATCGTTAGCTGCCTGGTTTCCTCCTTTGTGAATTGCTTACCTCTTTTTTCTTCCATTGGGTAATCGTTTCTTTTGATTTAAGAGTTTTTAGATATTCTGGATATGAATTCTCTCTCCTTTACGGTATTGCAAATATTTCCTCTCACCCCATGCCTTCCCCTTTCATCTGGTAATGCTTCCTTGGGAGGAATAGAGGGTTCTCATTTTAACACAGTCCATTTATCATTCTTTGCTCTTCTTAGAGCTTTATGTGTCCTGTTGAAGAAATCCTTGCGTAGCCCAAGGTCACAAATATAGTCTCTTATATTATCTTCTAGAAACTTTATTGTATTGCCTTTCGTATTTAGATCTATGATTCACCTAGAATTGATTTCTGTGTATGGTGCAAATTAAGGGTCAGGATTTATTTTTTTTCATACCGATATATCCAGTTGACCCAGTGCCGTTTATTGCGAAGACCATCTTTCCCAAGTGTTCCGTAGTCCCATGTTGTTATAAATCACGTGCCTCTGCCTGTGTGTGACTGTTTCTATATTCTCTGTTCTTCCTTATTGGCCTATTTCTTCATCCTTTGATGCTGTTTCATTGTAGATTTATAGAAAACCTTGTTATCTGCTGGTATAAGCTCTCTAAATGTCCTTTCCTCTTTATGATAGTCTTGGATATCTTGGTCAATTTTGTTTCCATTTTAATTTATAATCAACTGCTGATAGTCTATTTTTGAGCTGGGCATTTAAAATCCAAGGTTGCTTCTTTGAGACCTTTACAAATTTGTCACTGTCAGTCAGAAATGTTGGATGTGACACTCTCACTCCTAACTCATATACATGTTCACAAGGAGATAATAAGGAAGATTTTCTGCCAAACATAATTGTTCCCATCATTTACGACCATAGTTCAGTCAGTAAGCAAGAGACATATATTGCATTACTTCATTACTTTGCCATTTTAAATTTATTAGAAGGTCTGTATACTCTTCTCATATGTATCAGATCAGTTATCCATACTTTGATTCTAGGTGAACTGTTCTTACCCAAGCCAGGAGTGCTTCTACCTTTGAATCTTTGCATTAACTACTCCTTATAGTGATAATGTTTTCTCCTGTTTACTGCTTTGTCTGATTTCTTCTGTCACCTTTTTTTCAGCTTTGCTTCAATACTACCTCCTCCATGAAACCTAATTCCAGTTAGAATTGTAACTCCTCACCCCTTTGTTCTGCTGTGTGTGTGTGTGTGTGTGTGTGTGATTGATTGCAGCGACCCTTGTCACTTCTGACATACCATTTGATGTACCTCCTGCTCTGACTCCGTTTCCTGTCTCTGTCCTCAGCAACAAAAATCTTGAATATGATGGCTAATGTATTGCAAGGGAAGAGCTGTGCCTACTTAACTCATATTTTTAGACTGAAATGAATGACTTGAAAGGAATCATTTTTTTTAAGCCTAATCCATGCCTGTCTGTGGTTCAGACACACACTGGACTATTTAGTGCAAGGTTGTGACTGCCTTTGAAAAGTCAGTCTGTCTGTCTGAGGGTGTGAAGAGTTTCCTAGAAAGAACTGGTCCTAGTGCTGTGTATGGTGCTTCAATGCAAAGATGTATTGTTTTTGTGGTGGTTGGGGAGGAGTGATATTCCCAACCATACTCTCATATTGGTGTTCCCTTCTTTTAGGAACACGTGTCTGAATCCAAGTGTAAGGGAAGATACATGTTAGAAAAAACATGGGTTTTTGAATATGAATTCTGTAAAATATAGTATTTTAAACACATTGATAGGAGAGAGAGAGAGAGAGAGAGAGAGAGAGAGAGAGAGAGAGAGAGAGAGAGAGAGATTCTCAAGCTTGAATATACACTGGAATCATTTGGAGGGCTTGTTCAAATGCAGACTTTTGTGCTCTAATCCCAGCTGGGGTTCTTGTGGGGTGGGGGGAGCAGGGGGCCACTAGGACTGATAGTTATGTGGATGCTGCTGATGGAGTGGTCACACTTTGTGAAACAACTGTTATATCAGATAGGGAGTCTGACTTGTGTACCCCTTTGTGTGTGACCTTGAGGAGAGAAGGACTTTGGCATTCCCCCGTCTCTCAGCCACAGAAAGCTTTCTAAATTTGTGCTCTTTGAAGCACTTTAACAGCTGCAAAGTGTCCACCGAAGTGGACAGTCTCACAGAAGGACCAGCCTGCTGCACTAGCGGACTTCACAGAAGGGTAGACAATGCCATATGATGGCCTTGTTTCAATTATCCCCTCTCCTCTCTCTTCCTGCTTTTCTTCCTGGTCCCTGCCTCCCTCCAGCTCTCCTTTTGAGAAAGCACTCTTGAGTCACCTCCATAAATGAGCATAAATAGCTGACTGAACCCTCGTGGGAGTCTAGTGATTCTGAGTTAAAAGTCTAAAGATCTAGAGTTACATGGGCGGCATAGTTATGGAGACCTTTCAGCCCCCATCAGGTTGTTGGAAAAAATCTTCAGGAACTTGGGCCTCCATCCTTGCAGCAGGAGGACATCAGGCAATGGGCAGGAGGAAGCCTGGGACAAATTTATGGTGTCATTGCCTCATCGACGTTTTATTTCTTTCTGTCTTCTAACCACTGACCAGAGGTAACCTACATGCCGAGGTATTTCTGCATTCTAATATATTCCCTCAAGAGCTCTTTGGCTTCACCTAGGCTTAATTATAATGTGTAAATACGCAGACAGCCCGTTATTGATGCTAATCCTGGTGCTAATGCAGGAAAGGAGAGGATGGCAATGAAATAAAGGATGGATACCTAATGGCCTCTTACTAGCCTATCCAAAGGAAGAGGCCTCTCAGGCGGGCTACCTGAGATCTGCCGTTTCCTCAAAACTAATTACCTTTGTCTTGGTGGCAGGTTCCTGCTCAGTGCTCTGTGGAGTTCCTACCTAGATCTGAAACCTTTTCATGCCATTTACTTTAACTTCTGTGAGGCATCTTGTTGAATTTCAATGAGGTCTGGGCTCTGGGTTAAATGCCACCCAGGTTACCCAACTTTTCTTATGGATTTGACTCCTTGTCCTTCTTCAAACCTACTCAAGGCAGATGGAGTTTTGCTTTTTGAAGGGCACCTGCCAGGTGCCAGGGGAAGTACCAAGACTGCTTTTTGTTCATCCATTCTACATTAATTAGCGCCTACTGTATACCAGGTACTCTGCAAGTCCCTAGGGATATTGAAGTGAGCGCTATCCCCCTGCTTTTCAGGAGCTAAATCAAAGGAGGAAATTGGGGTACATTGGCAGGCAGATAATCCCAGAAAGTTGAATAGACATTAAGGGATTTTTAGAAGAGGACCAAGCAATTCAGCCCAGAAGGGGCAGATGCAAAGTTCTTATTAGAGATAACTTGAGATGCATCCTTTATATTTAGTGTCATTAGTTAGAATTAGTTAGAGAAGTTGGAGAGAGAAGGTTAAGCCATGCACAAACAAAACTTATAAATAAGTAGATAAACCTGATGAGGTATACTCTCTGTGGCGAGCTATACTATTTCTTCAGAAGGTGATGGAGAAAGGTTCATAGTGAGTGAACAATCATTCTGTACTAGTTTTGTGTATAATATAGTGATCCAGTATATATCTTTTGGAAAAAGAGTTGTCTGAGTTCAAATTCTGATTTTTCCACCTACTAGCTGTGTGGCTGGGGAAAGACCTCTTTGTACAGTGTGCTTTAGCTTCTTTGTGTCTTAATCTTTGTCTCTAAAATGGAGATTTCTCATAGTATTAATTGTGAAAACAAAGTAAGACACGGAAAATACCTAGCGTCGAGTTAAATAAATACTAGCTATTATTTGTTATTATTCAACACTTAAGGTGCATCCTCTTCATTACTACTCCCAACAACCCTATGAGCTGTAAGTGTCTCTGCTTGGGATTTTTTTGGAACAGGACTCCAAATCTAAGACTTGGGCTTTTTTAATCATTATGTTACTCTGCAGGGCCACAAGTCTCAACTGATAGACCTCTAATGTCTAGCCAAAAGATTGAGGATGAGCTTGAGAGATGAAACTAGATTAATATGCAAAGCTATTCTACAACTTAGAAACTGGAAGGAGGCTATGACATTGAAACCAAGTCAATGTCCTTATTTTAGTCTTAGAAAAAGTTGTACATACATTCATGAAATGGAAATTCTTTCACAGAAGCTGTTCACTCTATCTGTCGCCTGACTAATTACATATGGTGGTCTTGTCATCATTCAGCAGTTGCTTTTGGTATTAAATATTACCTCCTAGAGAGGATGAAACAGCAAATATATTTCTTGACTTTTTTTTTCTTTTTGGAAACGAGACCCTTCTCGTCTCACTGGTCATTATAAAGATAAAATAGTGCACTTTCAATGTTTGAGCAGAGTACTTCTTCAGTGTAGTGTACACTAATCTAAAATACTCCAGTTCTCATTAATTAACATGTTCCTTGTGTTATACACTAACAGTGGTTGGGAAGACAGGACCCACTTGTGTGTGCAATGACTTTTGATGTTTAGGGAAAATAAGTGGGAATTGTGAAGAGAAGGTGGAGCAAGCTGTAGTATTATCTAACGAATCTCTGAACACTTCCTTGGATCAGGTTTCCAAAAGGCAGGACCTTGTTGTGATCCCCAGGATTCGGAATTCTGGAAGATGTTGTGGCAAGCTGCATGGGCAACCTGGCAAGAAAGATAGGACAACAGCCCATGTAACTACAGAACTGATTATCGGGTGGCTTGCAGAGCAGAAGCGAGGAGAAGCATGCGCGAGACAGAGAGGAGCAATTAAGACTTGTGTGGTTTTCTTTTATTCAGACAAGAATATGCTTTATTTTATGAGGAAGTCTTCCTTCCTGTAACCTGCTCTTGATTTTTATCTTTTGATTCGCTCTCAGCCTTCCAGTTAGCTCATTCTTCCTGCAGAAGTGAAAAGTGGGTTAAAATATATGAACTGGCAAGCATTTTCCCCCTGTTTATGTTCTTTGACAGCAAGCACGAAACTAAAACTTACCTTAAAGGGAGACCGTTATTTTGTCTATGGGCAAGGGAAGCATAGAGGTCAATAAAAAGCGTTGCTATTCACAGGGTGCCTGGTGGTGTTCCTTGGTCATTAGGGCAGAATTACTTGTCCTTTCCTCTGAGGTTCCTCTGCCCAGCCTGGCATGTGGGGATTGCCCTTGTCAGTCTACGTAGATATTATAGATCATTCACTGAATAGCAGGGCTTGGCTCCATATGGTTCTGTTGACATTCGTATCTGCTGGTGTGAAGTGTGAATAAGCGTTGTGTTCCTGCCTCTGGTGGGATGATCTGGCTTAATAATGCCAATGGGAAATAAGTTACAATTATCTGCAAGACATGTTCAATAAGTGGACAAAAATGATGTGGGACGACTCTGCCAGTGGACACCGCCCCTGCCCGTTATGACCATCTGAGCTTGTGAGCTCCGGCTTAGAAGAGAGAAAGGACCGCCAGCTTATTCAGAGATGTGAACCCTCCCTACATGACCACAGCCACAGGTTAACTTGGTTAGTCCATCCATTCTTACTCTGCTTTCTTGAGCTCGGCTGATTTTCCAAGCTTTTGCTCAGTGGCGAAGGGAAGAGCCTGAGAGAAGTAGACGCCGCAGTACTTGACTTCACACAGCTGAGGATAAACACATCCGCAGGAGAGATGAGCTGAGTGATGAATGTTCACTGACTCAGGATGTTTAATTGAATGGCATTTTCTTTTCAAGAGTCATTCAGAAAAAACTGGGGATGGGGGGAATCCTCTGCCTTGTGAGCAAGTCACTAGGTCTCAGATCAGTGGAGCATGATCAAGTACGGCTGAAGTTGTCTTTCATGTTCTGTCCTGCAGAGCAATTGTTTGAAAACGTTTCTGGCCCAGTGGGTTTTCAAATTTATTTCACTGGGAACCCATTTTATAAATGGAACCTTGTGTGAAAGCTCCTTTACTCCACCCATCCAAAAAAGATTTAGACAGCATTTCATTGATCTCACTTAGAAGTTCAGATTCACATCTATTTGTAAAATCCATAGCTTCAAACCTTGAGATCAATGTCATGAATAAAAATTTGAAAAGAGGTGTTGTGGATGAAAGTTACGGATTTTATTAAGTATGTTTGGTGCTGTGGTTGTTAGTTTAGTTTTTCAGAAATGGGAATATAATGGCTCACCTATTTAAGTGGATAACATATAGTAAGAGTTGTTCAGCAGTTCAGCTCTCAAATCTCAAGATGTCCTTCAGTGTCCCTCCTGGTGTCTTTCCAGTTTGAATCACTCCCATCATTTAATGAATGATGTGCCTCTCTCAACAGGTAAACTGCCCATTTAATGGAAGTTGAAAACAGGTTCCTCCATAAGTTCTTTTGTTTGTTAGAAAGTGCTTTGATGAATAGTATGGGATTGTGTTACTTTCAGACATGTTTTGGGGGCAGATATTTTAAAACTATAGGTACAGATGTATTTTAAGGAGTTGACTCATTTGATTGTAGGGTAGAGGTGGCAAATAGGAAGTCTCTAGGCATGCCATGGAAGCTGAGGCAAGAGCGATGCTGTAATGTTGAGTCTAAATATGCAGTCGGCTAACAGGCTGCACCCTCTGACAGGATTTTTCTGTTACAGTCCTGAGGCAGAACTCCTTCTCGGGAACCAGTCATACTTTTTAAAATTCTGTGTATATTTTGCTGCTGTTCTCAGTGACTCTATTCACATGACAAGACAGAAAATTCTATTTTGCTTTGCATGTAGAGGACAGGCATTGTATTTCCATTTTGTTCCAGTTACTTTGCCCATACTTGTAATGTAAATATCATTACCAAATAATAGTGCCAGGTTTAGTGTATTCTGCTTCTAAAAACTTCAAGTCCCAAGAGTCCTATTGCAATTATCATCTCTTTCAGAGAGAAATACACCAAGGAACTGTGGTTTTTTGTCTTCTTGGAAACTTTCTTACTTGAACCTGATTTGATCAGAAGAGATGAAAAATGTTAGTGGAAAAAGAAAAATTGAACCTCACTGCCCAAATAATTCTAAAATGCCTATGCATTAGTGAACCATATGCAATGTAGTTTTGACATCATTTGGTAGAGGATGGCTTCTTAAAGAGTAGAGCTAGCCCATACAGGTTCAAAGACTGTTTGAACATATTTGGGGTTAGGGAATGGTTTTTATAAGGACCATGATGCTTTACAGTTTTTTTATTGTCTTCTTCCAATCTGTACAGATGTATCTATATTTTTGCCATCCTGGATTATGTGTTTAAAAAATACGGTCCAGACCCTTAAAAGTTTATGTATTGTAAATATAAAAGAAGGTAATCAAATAAGAAATCTTCCTGACATCTTCTTACCTCATCAGAACTTACCTAAAGAAACTAAATTGAACGAGAGCTAGATAACCATTTTTCATGTACAGTTGAATTCTTATGGTCCCATATAAACCAGAACTTAAGGAAATGTTTCCAGTGTGTGAAATTCACTTGCTTAGCTCTATCTCTGTACTGCATTATTAAACATTTTTAATTATATTTTTAGCATAGCCTATTCATCAATCTACTTATTTTCATGTCAGCAGGAGAGGCGTTAATAAACTTTGCATATATCTTGGATATATCTCGCTTGTATGTGATGAAGCAATTTCTCTTGAACAATGCTTTAACTGCATTTTCATCGACACATTTAAGTTTTCTTTGCATACCTCTTTCTTCAATAGCACTGTCATGTTTAATTATCTCCAAGAGACTCTAGGATGTATATTTATATTTTGTATAAAAATGACCTTGTGACTTGGCTGGAACACTATTTTGCAAAATCACACTGCATAAATTACATTGAGGGCCTGGACTTATGTCACCTTAAAAAGTGAAACCAGTGATAAATGCTTATTGTACTATCATTTTATGAGCAACTTTATGAAAAAGATCAGGGACACTGCTACTTTATGTACTATTGAAGTTATCATTGGCCCTGGCTGAAGAATCATCTGAGTCAGTACAATACAAATTATTGCCTCATTTTGAATCAGGTCAATGTCATTGTAGTTATGTTAATTTTTTAAAATAAAGTCTTCATAAATGTAAAGATGCATTTCTAATGTAAGTACATACTTATCCTGCAGTAAATAAATAACATCAAAATTTAGACAGCGTGCATAATTTTAAAATGATTATAATTATTATAGGAGAATTTAAATAAACACGTGATTCCATAAGGATATGTGGTATATTCAGTCATTATTGCACAGTTATAAAGTGATGATGACAAAGACCTGAGCCTTGCATGAAACCCACCTAGAGGTGGTCCAGATGTGCTGAACTCTTCACCGCTTGTGTATGCATGTGTAATAGCTAAGCACTGGGTTGATTTTTTTACTTTTTAAAAGATATATACAGAATGTTCCACTCATCTAATTCCAAGTTATCAACCACTCAAAACACTGTGGTCTGACACCTCAACATTTATTTAGTTATTAGTCTGTGATTTGGGCAGGCCTTGACAATGGCAGTGCCATGAACCATCAATGGATGAGGCTCAACTGCCAGGGAGGTTCCATTTTCAAGATGACTCCCTCCTGTGACTGACAGGATGGTACTGGCTGTTACCTGGGAGCCCAGCCAGGGCTGTCAGCCAAGAGCCTTCCTTCTTCATTGGGGCTTCTCTATGGGGATTCTTGGGCTTCCTCACAGCATGGAGGCTGGGTTTCAAGGGTGAGTATTTCAAGAGACAGGAAATAAAAGTTGGCAGTTTGAGATTTTGTCTGAAAGACACACACTGTCACTTCTGCTGTTGTCAAAACAATCAAGGAGACCACAGTGATTTAATGGGACAAGACAAATGGTGATCCTCCTTGAGAATGGTGTCAGAGAAAGTGTGACTATCTTCAGTTACCACACAGAGTTGCCATTTTGATAGTCAATGTATCTTTACAGGAAATTCCAAGTACACAGAGGTTGCAGGGAAGGTTTTAGACTGAGTTTAACATTGGAAAGTGACTTACTCTAGAAAAGAAATGAACATATTGATTCTCTGGAATGGTAGGTAATGTTTGCTTTAGAACTCATCTGAGTACTTAAGCCTGTTTTATAATTATAATCATTAAATAATTAAATCGAAGTTTTAAAAGTAATGAGCATAATAGATAAAGCTGGGCTTTGGTTCTCTCTCTCTCTTTTAAAGGAAAGGTGCAGACAGGAATGAAGGCAGCTAGGCAAGCAGGCAGAATGAGAGGAAGAGCCATTTTAATTTTTAATTTTCATTTAGTTATTCATCTTGGTTCTTCCTCCTAAACCCAGGACTAGAACCCAGGTTCTTGGGATGTATGTGGACAGTGGTTGGCCAGAGGTGGGGGACCCAACTGCTACCCCAGCAGGGCGTGCCCATGCTCTCCTCTTTCAAAGTCTGATCATTTTTCTTTCTGTACATATACACTCTGAGTTTCAATTGTCATCTTGCTGAGTTTCTGTAATTTCTCCATTACTTACGTAATGCTGTGTGTCCCTTTGCTATCTATTCTTTTATTGTTCTGATTCAATGTATCTTCATTCTTTCTTTAATAAATGCTATGGAGTATCTACTAGATGCTCTGCACCAGGTGAACTGGGATACAGAGACACAAGTATATAGTAGAGTTTTTTTGAATATTTTACCCTCACTGTTCTATCACCAGGACCTAGAATAGGGTCTGTTGTATATTGTCTATTGTATATTAAGTTATTAATAAGCATATTTTTCATGTATTCGTGACAGTCTTCAATTAATTGAAAACCTAATATGAGAGTCAGAAGTAAAGAGATAATGAAAATTTGCTGTGAAATGTGTTAAAACAGATATGCAGGGTCTCAGTGGACATATTAAAGAGGAGATCCCCAAATCCAATGTAAGATTATATGCTTCAGTCACAAAGTAAATTCCACATGATTGGGAAGGGGCTATCTAAATAATTTCAATCAGAGTATGCGACCTGGAATAGCTATTGATCCAAACTAACTCTAGATCTTCCTTTAGGCAGCTGTCATTAGACACCAGTAGACGGAAAGGCACCTTTAGCTGTATTTAATTTCAATGTCATGTCTTGGTCTCATATGCCCATTTCAGCCACCCATGCCTATGGTTTCACCTCATTAAAAATATAAAAAAACCTTTTCTGTGAATACGACAGTAGACTATTTTTATTATAGAAAATGAAAGTACAGAAAAGAGCGAAAAGGAAAATGAAGTTGTTACAAGATAAGCATGCTAACATATATATATATATATATATACATATTTACCACTGTATATAGTGCTATGGTCTATATTCATGGAGTCATATAGAAAAAGAACAATAAAAATATCATTTAAAGTATCATTTAAAAATTCCTACATATTTCAGTTAAAATTCAATACCTAGCCTATATCCTGAAAAACTTCTCAAAAATCATAATTTCTAATGTCCTCATCATATTACCTTGTAACATATCTGTAATGAACCTCTGTTTTTATTGTTTGCATGGCATTCAGGATTATATCGTTATTATTATGAATGATGCTGTCATAAACATGTCTTTGACCATATCTCAGTTCTTTGCTTAGAATTGTTTGCTATAACTGGGATAATTTATTCATTTGTGTGTTTGTAACAGTCATGGATATTGAAGGACTGTTTCTCTGAGAAGGCATATTCTTTTTATCAGTTCGCATTCAAGTACTTGTTCCAGTAATTGCTTTGTTAGTAGGAAACTAGAGTAGTTTTCTCAGGACCAGGGGATTTGCTGTTTTTGTTTTATTAGGTTACGTTTTTTGGCTCCCTTTAGAGAGTCTTTTACACACACCCGTACACACACATGCCCTCAGACGTATTTATGGGAATTTATTTATTTGATACTTTCTAAACTAGAATTACAATGGAATCCAATGTTTCACATTTTTGTAGCTGCCTATCCGACCCCCTAAACTATGGTCTACAGGTAAGGGGTGTAAGAAGGACTCCCCAGAAGAGTAACACTTGAACGAAATTGTGAAGATGAATTAGGAAATAACCAATGAAGGATGCTGAAGAATGATTATTAGAGGCCTGTTTAATAATCCAAACTTGTCTATGGGAAGTTATTGCACATTATAACAACAGGAGCCTCAGCTTTAAAAGGGACGTGCCATGGATTGGTTTTATTTTTTATATTTCCTGGGGGCAAGGGGCAGTTAATTTAACTTTTACTTTTCATGCAGTGATTTATAAAATTTTAATGGTATTGAAAGTATCACCATGTAAGTCATATATTAACTCTTTTTTTTAAGTATATGAAGACTTTAGGGTTTATTTTTATGACAAAATATACTATGGGGATTATTATGGTAAGATGCACATGTATTTATAGTGGAACTTTATTGGTAAATTATACATTAAAATAGATTAAAAATACCAAATATAATTGAATCACATTTATTTTGAGAAATATAATTATAAATGTTTAAAGCACATAATGTGATGGTGTTATACACACACACACACACACACATTGTGGAACGATTCCAAGATCAAGATTATTGGCACATCCATCATCTCATATAGTTAACTTTTGTTCTTGTTATTTTGTTTTTCCTTTGTGGTGAGAATGCTTTAGATTTGTTAGAATGTTTCAAATGTATTAACCGGAAACACATGAATTGCTTGCTTCTTAATTGTGAGATTCTGTGGTCTTAGTATTTCAGTCTTTCTCCCTCCTTCCCATCCCTTTTCCTCTTACTTCCTCCTTTTTTCCTTACAAATATTCAGGGTCATACTAATCATAGAATAAGCACAATCACCCTGATCTGGAGGTAGGATCTTTACTGTGACCTGTCACCATCCTACACAGCTTCCCTCATGGCAGACCAGACACTCCATCCATGCAGGTGATGTCATTATCCTGAAGATCACAGTGTGGTAACACATTTTCATAGGTAGAATTTTAGATCTGGAAGAAACACTGAAACACATCTGCTCCAGTATTCTCCCTTGGGGCATTTATTTCAATGATTAATAGCAGGCAGCGTGTCTTCAGGAGATATGTCCATCAATAGATATGTAACAAGTCTACATGTTAAATATAGATTTATATATATGGGTGAGCTTTACATAAAAATCACATCTGTTCTAATATTGTTATTCCTCCATTGGAAGAATGCAAGGTATAAATGTTTTATTTATGCAGCTAGGTAGCTTTTGTTCAACAGCTTTTTAGAGCAATGAGTGTGCCCAGTGATACAACCCCAAGGTGTCAGAATGTCAGTCCCCTAGTGGAATCTCAGTAAACTCTACGTCCCCCCACCCCACTCTGAATGATGCATGCCAGCAAAGAGTGGGACAGAAGGCATGTGGCAGCTCTGCACTTCTGTTTAAAAACAAAGCAAAACCCTATTTACTCTAGAATTTCAAATCAGAGTTGTTCAGTTGTGAAGAGACACTAGTGGTTTCTACTGGTTGAGCTTTTCCTAGCTCATGGATGAGCTTCTCTATACAGAAGGCAGCTTGGATTTGCTAAACGTAATTATCTTAGTTTTTATGTAACATACATACAATCCATAGGCTAGAGCATTTCAGGCAAGTTCCGCTGTGTTTGCTTAAATTCTCCCAGGTTTCTGCCTATAGCAATGAGGACTCATTAGCTACAGTTTCTGCTTCAGTGTGCTCCATGTGGGCTGGAACTATTGCAGGAAGGGAGAGAGAAAGAGCTTCTTATAGAGCAAAAGAGTGATTGCTTCCCAAGGCTTCCTAAATTAGTCTCAGGTAGGAGCCTTCCCATGGCCAAGGTCTGATGGAGTAATTAAAGGAGATTGGGAAGACTCACTTAGTCCATAATTATTTTTAGATCCAATATAGTCTGACCTTCCTAATTCAGAATTATTGAGAGAGAGATTACTTTGGTTTAATGAGAAACATGAAAAATGTAACATTTTAAATTGAAACACGGGTCTTATTACTGGGGGGTGGATTCAAAACCGCAAACTAATAGCTGAACACCTTTTGTGGTAATGCTCCTGGGTCTGCTTTAATGATGAGATAAAGATAATTTTTAATTCACTTCAGGCCATTTTCCCTCCTGATTTGGCATACAAATCGAGTCATCTTTTCGGTGTTCATCTGCTATGTAACACATTGTTAAAAATTTAGAGATTCTTGGATTTTTGTTTTTTCTCTTCAACATCATAAAACTGACCCATCACCACTATCGGAAACCAGAGATGGGGGCAATTATATAAAGGGGAAAAGAAGTTCATAAATTCCTTCTCTTCAAAGAAAATCTCCAACCTACCCAATAATAATAGTTTGGCATGAGTCCTTTTAGAGACGAGTAGAAATACATTAGGTACAAAATCAGTGGTGGTTAAGCTGACTTGAAGCAAGCACCTACTTATGAATGCCTGATTCTGGGTTTCCCATGTCATCTCACTCATGATACCCACCTGCAGCTTGAACCTCCAAATGGCCCTGCTTTAACTGGTCCACTGAATGGCCTCTACTGGGCTTCCCCACTTGCAAATTTGTCTCCTTTTTTCTGCATACGAGCCTGGGATAATTAGTCTAAAATGAATCCTGTGCTCTATTTTCCTGACCAAGAACTTCCCTCTCCTCAAATGCACTTCCCATGGCATAAAGAAAACAACGAAATACTGTTTTTTAGACGCCTCTCCATCTGGTCCCCATACCACTTTTTTCTTGCAATTTCTCCCTTGAACATCTTGAATCCTAGCCAGACTAGATCGTTGACATGCCTTATAGACCCTGCTCCTTCTGTAACTGCACTCTGTGAAGCCTCCACCTGGGATTCCATTAAATGCCAACTTTAGGGAACTGCTCTGCTCAAGACAAGGGGCTAGTCACTCAGGCAGAGATAAGTAAGACATCCTAATCTAATGTGGGAGAGGTTGAGGTAATTATTGAAGAAATATGAATATAGTAGTATCTCCCACTCTTTTTGTCCAGACCGTACCATCCTCTTAGTTCTCTCAAAGCAATCACTTTCTTCTTTCCCTCCCCTTCTCCCCAGTCTATGTGTCCACGTTTCAGATTCTGCTCATATTATAATTGTATTCCCATCTGATTCTCCTCTCAGTGGTAAACTCCTACAAGATAGGGACTCTCATTCTTTCCAGGTCTGCTCTGAAGTACAGTCCTGAGAGCAAGGTGTTAAATAGATGAGTATCATTTAACTTGTATGTTTTTGTAAAATACTTGGCACAATCTATATATTTCAGATGAGCAAAACATCAGATTGAAGTTACTGGAATGCAAGTTCAAAGTTAGATTGACTCAGGCTAGCAGCATTCTGGGGTCTGTCTCTTTTGGGGGAAGGTCTAATCTCAGTACTCTTGGCAGTTCCTCATGTGTATTACCTGCAAACATTAAAATGCACTTTTTCTCGGGGTTCTATCCTAACACCTTTTTAAAAAACCACTTATTTTTAACTCGTTAGTTTTGTGGATTTAGTTGAAAGTATGACATGGGGTGGGGGCCGTGGGAGGGGTGATACAGGAACACCGGCTTCAGCCAAACTCTGGCTTAGTTTCCAAGTCTCTCATCCCTCCTGTCTGCCTTCTCTTTCTTCCTTGTCTGCTCCATTCAAGATTGCTCCCAGAATCCCCAAATTTCTCTCCTTCCATGTCTGTTCAACTTATATCTGCTGAGATATTTTTTCTAAAAAAATTCTCTCCTTCCATGTCTTGGCAACTGTGTCTGCTGAGATATTTTTCTAAAACAACCAAAATCAAAAGGAAAACAAAAACCAAAACAAACAAACAAAACAAACCCAGTATTCAGATTTATTTCCAAAGTCAGTTTTTCTCTTACGAGGAATTCCGATATCAATGGTTAATACAGTTTTCCCTATCATTTTTTGTTTGAGAAATCCCAGTTACATCCAGTGTAAGTAGAACCGGAGCTCTGCCCTTGGCAGAATTGGTAAGACCTGAGTTGATGAAGGGTAATCTTGAGACAGCAGCCTGTTCTGGAAACAAGAATGACTTAGAAGTCCTGAAAGCTAAGTTATTGTTTGGAAGAGCTGAGCTTTGGCTGGTGCAAATGGAAACAGTTTGTCTCAGAAGTCAACGTGTTGTGATTTCTCTTCCCACAAAGTGAAGAGATGGGAGAAGAAATATATACCCTGAACTCTGGAATCCTGTTTCTGCTGTGTAATTTAGGGCCAGGGACGAAGCACATTTTCTTAAATGAAACAAATGGTGCTATAAATGGTAATCGAAACAATGCATCTTCACTTTTTGATGTGGCTCTGATGAGCTCCTGTTAATGAAACAGGTCACAGCGGATGCAAAATGATCAGAGTAGAAGACAGGAGATGGGATTCCATGTGAAATACAGACCCTAGTGCCTGGAGATATGAGCTTAGTGAAAAGCAATATCTGTGTATCAGTGTCTGTTTGGGGGTGGTGGTGGTGAGTATAAGTGTTTGTGTGAGTGTGTGTATGTTTGATGGGGTGTGCAGGTGTTTGATGTGGTGGGGGGGTGTCTAGGGGCATATTCAATCCTCTGAAAGTGATGAGCATTGTGTGTGAGTTTCCATGAAACCCGAATAGTGCAGACTCAAATCTGTACTTTTTTGCAGACTATTGGAAGGCGTTTGAGGACTTGTTTCATCAGACCAGACACAGTGCTTTCAAAGTTTTGGTGCTGTTATTTCCTGCAGTTTTACTTCTGAATCCTTCCTCGCCAAGCTCAGATCCCAAGAATAATTCAGCACTGAAGTTCTATGGTCAGTGACAAATGGGAGAACTGAAAAACAATGGGAGGAGCTGCTTTTTAATTGCTCATGTATTGTTCTTACCTTCTGATTCTACTCTAGAATCTGTTAGTTTTACTAACCACAGGAATTAATTTTTGCTAAGTCCCAAACTTTAGGAGCTCAGAGAGGTTATTTTTAGAAGCAACAAAACTGTTCCTTATTTAAAACGAAGTAATGGTATGTGTGTATGGGTGTGGGTTGGGGGGTGTGTGGTTGGAAACATTTAGTGCTAATGAATAATTCAATTTGATTTACAGGAGAAATGAAAGGGGATGGCATTCTGCCCTTCTCTTAATGTAGAAAAGATAATGGCCATTTCGCTTTAACGGTATATCTGAAAGTATCTAATACAGCTTATTTTTATTCCGGGTCAAGTCATCAGCCTTTAAAAGTGGTTTAAGGCTGACTGTCATATTAAAGTGCTCTTTTAACAATAAAAGGAGTCTCAGATGAAATTGTGCTCCATTGCTCCTTTACCCCCACCCCCATGCAGGTCTCCTTGCAAAAACAAAATGTGTTTCTTAATTGAACATGAAAGACAAGAGGGAAGCCAGGGGTTGGGAATCTTGATGACAAGAAGGCTAACAAGTGGCCCCAGCAGTTTAGGTAACTACGCTGGCTTTATCAGTGCTGTTCCGTTGACACTCCAGAGGCCCGGATTTACAATGAAAGCTCCTTCAAGCAGCAGTTATTTTGCGCAGAAAGTTTTACACCCGTTAACTCAGGCCTGTTTTCATTAAAGACTAGCAAGTCACAGAGACACTGGGTCTGACATGCACGAGTGAGTGTGGGACTGTGCTTATGAACTTGTAGGTCTGCCCTTAATATAAAGAGGTTCTGTCACTGCGGGGCTGTTCATCTGTTGACTCCCCTTGAGGTCTTCTCCTGGATTGACAGCAGTGACTAGCTGCTGAATCTCTGAGCAGGACCCAGAATAAGTAGGCTCTCAGGCAGAGTTCATCTTCTCTCCTCTTCCCACCCATGTATCTATGAGCAAGGGGAGTGGGCAGTTGAGAAGGGGGTCTTGGGAGGAAGAGTGCAATTTAGTGTGGTGCAAGCACAGTGTTTTTACTGCAAAAATGGCCAAGCCACATTCTCATACGTTAGCCCACAGAGACAGTTTGGAAAAGTAGTAGATTAACACTGCTCTTTTTCTCTAATTTCCATGTTCTTTGGGAGGTCCCACATAGGAGAAATCTTTCTTTCTTAGTTATCATTTTTCTTCAGACTACCTTGGAACATACTCCCTCTTTTCATGAGTATGGTGTGCTTGGAGAGGAACTGAGTTAAAGTACTTATATTACTGGGCACTGACTGGGGGAGTCTGTTCTGTGGTAGCATATCCAGGAGAGTCTTGTTCAGCTGGGGTCGGAATTAGAAAATTTGTGCACAGTGACATTCTAGGAGCATGGCAAAGCTGCAAGCTTGGGAATGATTCAGCCATTCAGAAGCAATGACAGGAAGGGACTGGGAAACAGACGGCGGTGGGCGCAGGGAGACGGACTCCGGAGGAAGACTGAGACTAGGGTGAAGACTGAGTTCACCCATCATTTATATTACATTGGGCTGAACATAAGCATTAGGTAATACTCAGTTCTTGTCTTCAGGGAGTTAATTTTCTTGAGAAAAAAAGACTGTTTGATGTGGTATCAGCTTTGTGGTTGTCACACTGTACTTTACAACTTAAAGGCATCCAACTATTCTGGTGCAATTTTATAAAAAAAAAAAAAGCATATAGAAAGAAGTTTATGCATTCCTCCTACTCTTTCCTTTTCCCTAAATGAAAAGAAAATCCAAGAGGGAAAAATAGCAATGGAAATTGAGTCCCATATGCTTCTCCTGTGGTTTTAAACATATTTCCTTTCATTTTTAGACATCACGATGGATATTCCTTTCAAACTACCATACAGGCACTGGGCAAGGTTCCCTGAGCTTTAAAGACATTCTGTTTAAATTCCTTACAAATTAGGCTTTACCATTTCCCCAAGGAGTATCAGCACTAATCACATTATGTAGGTGACATGCTCTCTCTGGTCAAATCATCCAGAATGATCATCACATTGCCTGCCTGCTGTTATATCTTTGGGATGCCTCATTTGCAAATGGGAAAATTGTAGCCCTGAAAACTTCTGATTTCTTGGTACAAAGAGATGCGGGTGGTAGCTGGGGTAATGCCTGAGAGAAGTTATGCATGTGACTTTAATGTGGAATTCAAACTGATTTCAGAGAATCCTGGGTTTTCAGTTTTAGCTCCAATAATTCACTGTTGCAGGGAAAAATCTGGACCTCTGCGGAAGACTGCATTATTTATAGCACACCCTTCTGGCCATTATCTGATTCTGTTTTATGACCGATGCTTAATACTTTTTAAAATTGAGAAAAATGATTGTGATGCAAACTAATTTTTGACTACAAACCAGCCTTCTATCTGGTGACTCTCCCAATCCACATTTCACTTTGCACATTTATTTCAACTTTTTTTTAATCTCTGTACATCGGGGCTCTTTTAGACTGCTCCTCTGACTAGTTGTAACATCGGCCAGGCCCTCTCCTTATGAATAAAATAGCATTTTTAACCTGTGTTCTTTTTATATCTGTATGAAAGTCATCATTTACCCTTTTTGGAAAATTTAATTTGAGCCCTGTATTATCACTTATAATTATGGAATGAAAGAATGTTCAGTGTTAAGGCACTGAATATGCATGGTATTTAAGAAGTTTTTAGAAATCCCTTGGTGAGAGATATTACTTCCCCAATTTTATATGTGAGAAAACTGAAATTCAGCGAGATTGTGTAATTTTCCCATTAAAGTTTATCTTCCAAAACTGGTAATAAAGCCAAGACAGACTCTCAAGACTTAGGTAAGAAAACCACGGCATTTAGTAGCCAAATACAAACCAGCGCGGAGTGTGTGTGCTGATACACGGTCATTGCCGATACGTGTGATCGTCTCTATCATCGTGGAGCTGCTGTTACACACTCCTCAGGCAGCTGCTGTTACTATCGCCGCTGATATTTTGGGAACAGTGTTCGTGTCCAGCTTCCCATGTCTCCCTAACTTCGGAAGGAAAGAGAAACAGGCAGCAGAAAAGTAACGGGTAGGCAGCTTTTATGAACATACCTCACCAGGCAAAGGGAGGTGAAGTTCCATGCGCAGGCAGGGTGAGTTCCTTGCCCCTATCTCTTCCTAGCTGACAGGGTCACCTGGTATTAGTGTCCTTTGTAGTAAGCCTCGTGGAACATAGAAAAGGCTACAACTTGATGAATGGGTCCCAAAAGTTTTACTACGAGGACCCAGGCACATTTGGAATCCATCGATTCAAGTTCTTAATTCATTCCTCAGGCTGCTCTTCCAGGCTCTATTATTCAGATTGCATTTTTTAACTCCTAATATCCACCCTTCATCCTGTGTTTTAACCCTGCATTCAGTTATTACTAATAGTTGTTCTGTTGACAGGCTTTGCATGTGAGTTTTACAAGGTGGCCTGGTAGATTCAGCTCTCTGTACACGAAGGAGACAGAGGAGGCAAAACATTTTGGTGCTTTACCTCTAGGGTATCTGTCAGCTCTTGGCCAAATTGCTACCACTGAGTTATTACCTTTTC
Source organism: Solenodon paradoxus (assembly GCA_004363575.1). Classification (NCBI taxonomy): domain Eukaryota; kingdom Metazoa; phylum Chordata; class Mammalia; order Eulipotyphla; family Solenodontidae; genus Solenodon; species Solenodon paradoxus. Next base: position 132,517 of record RJWH01002071.1, on the reverse strand, counting down.
ATCTCCCCTTCTCTTGAAAAATATTCAGCACCATTTCAGAATGTTATGTCCTGAGTTGTTAAGCCTTTGTTAATATTTTCATATTCAAGTAATGCTAACTAGCATGTTTGCCAGCAAAATTTAAATGGAATCCGAGCTACTAACTTTTACTTCAGGGCAAGAAAAGCTCTGTGGCATATACTTCTGTCTAACCTGGTTTGAATCAGCTGCTAAAATCAAAATCACCAATTCAGTTGATAACATTGTCAAGAAAAATGGTTTCAAAGTCTTTTCCAAAGTGTCTGCTGGTTTAAATATAGGTCAGTTGTTATCATTGCCTCTTTATAATCTTTGTTTGCTATTTAGAGGATATAATCATCTGTTGTTGTTAAATTCCCTGAGGACTTACAAGACTTACAACTTAATCCTCCCCGGTGAGATGCCCCTAGAGAGAAAGATACCTGATTATTTTTCTCTAACTCGTTTTTTAAGATGTCAGTACATTCCTCACAGATTTTTGTCATGCTGAGGTCATTTTACAGAAAGAGCTGATCTCAAGTCTGTTCTGTAGGAGGAGAATTTCAATATCACACTATCACACAGGTTTTCTAAAATTCCTTGAGACTCGGCTTAATTGAAGTTTTAATGCACCTATATTAATAGCACAGTGGATCTGTTTTTCTTACAAGGTCATGAATTAAGAACATGTTTGTTTCTGATTTCCTCTTCTGTATGTCTTAGTTCTTCTTATTTATAAAACATTCTTGGGTGGATAAAATTAACTCAGCTGATTATTAACTTCCCCAATAACCCTCCCCCCTCCCCCGCAACATTTTTGCTTTCCAATAAAGTGATTGTTTCAGCTCTGAATATGTGGCATGATACCAAACCAGATATGAGATAGTTTGTTACAGAATGAAAAACAAAACGAAACTGTGACTAGCTGTAAGAAATGTATCTATTAAAATAGGAATTCCTGTGCAGCACTTTAAAAGTCAATATTTCAAATTCAGAGTTTAGGCTCCGTCATTTTCCTTATGTCCTTCATAGTTAAATCTTTAATGTTTTGACCCTCGGTTTTCTCATCTCTAAAGTGAAAATAGTAGGTAGCAATAGGGAGGCTTGGAAGGCTCTAGTAAAATGTGATTGTAGTTCGCATGGAAATATATTCAGTATTACCCACAGAGAGTCATGTGAAGTTGGTTTTACAAACCAAAACAAGTGAGTCATCTACTGTCGAAAGCCATGTAGGAAGACCTTGAGAAATAGATGCTTGGGGTGCACTGCCAGCCCCACCGGGGGGAACTGAAAAGGCGCTGAGAGCCAGAGTCCAGGAAGGATATGTAGGTCTGACCGGAAGCCCCAGCAGACATTAGCTGGATTTTAGTTTTGACAAGACAGTCTAGCACAGGGGTCCGCAGTATACTTCATGAGAAACTGCTATATCGTTTTTCCATCTTGGAAAAAGCTACTACTGTAAATATGCGATATTTTTCACTCTGACATAATCCATTGCTATTAACTCCAAAATCAGCTTCTATTTTCCTGGCTGGAGCCTATACAGAAGACCACTACAAGTCCACATTATCATCGGGAGGAGAGGGAACTGAGCACTGTGAATGTTGGGGAAGCAGATATAGAAGTCAGGGGCTCCTTTGTCAATACCTGTGCTTTTAAGCCCATGAAGACTCTCATTTTTGAGAGAGATATCAAGAAGCAAATTACCAACAAGCATTCAACAGCCTACCCATTGTGATAGTGTATTGATTGCTCAGTCTTTACCCTTTTATTTCCTCTACTTCTCTTCACTCTGAGTTACTGAGACAGTATTCACATGGAGTCATATTATATCATGCAATGTTTAATTGCATAAAACATTTCATCTCCTTTAGATCTGTCACTGGGAGAAGTAGTGATAAAAAGATCCCACAGAGCAATTTACTTTTACCATCAGAATCAGATTCTAAATGTAGAAATTAATGAGTTGTTTGCACCATTTTCAGATGAAACTACAAAAGGAAAATGCAGAGATGACTTTATACAGCCTTAAATTCATGCTCTTTTCCTCTTTGTGTCTCTGTTCCCTCTCTCCTCCTTTTGTTTTTCTTCTTTATTCTTTTCTTTTTCCACCTTCTAGTCTTCATTATCACAGATTTGGGAGTTAAAATCCAGCTCTGCTCTCAGGGTAATGATTTTTTAATCCAAGATAGATAATTATTAGTGATGTTCAAGGCTGAAAATCATGGATTCACCTTCCCCTGGTTCTGTTGACTTTGTTCCAAAGAGTGTAGCTACTTTAGTCAGTAAAGCTGGCAGGCATAAGTTGAGGACTCCCACCAAGAAGATCTGTTCAGAGAAAATCAATTTTCAAGTTAGAATTGCCCACTACAATTAAGATCTGTGCACTTTCAAACATTTCAGCCCAGCTCACCAGTTACATTTAAGTGTGTTCTCCTGGTTTCAGGTTTTAGTTTCATTTATTCGTGGGATGGAAAGATCAGATGAGGGTTTCATCTCCCTATCTACTTTGTCAGACACTTCACTGTGGGGAGAATTATTAGGGCATTTGACTTCTGCAACTGGGAAACATGAGAGCTGAAATAACACTTGCTTCTAGAACTCGTGCTGAGTAGGCATTGCTTTGGGCGGAAAGCTCTCTTGTTCCCAAGAGCTTTACATGTCAAGTATAAAGCGTAAGTCAAAGGCAATGAACATAAAGTTCTATGCTGTACCTGGTATGTGACAAATGAGAAAACATAAGCATAAGTCAGATTAGTTAGGCTCAGGGAATACTGAACAAGTGAAAACATTGACAACTTTTTCTTTTTTCTTTTTTTTTTGTATGATATAGAATAACAGCTCCAGTAATCCCTGAGTATGGATGAAACTCCCTATAATAATCCTTTTTTTTGTCAACAATTATAACCATAAAAGGCTGAATTAAAAGGTCATTCATTTGGCAAAAGAGTAATTCGCCTCCATTAAAACGTTTATAAATCACTTTAAATTATAAACCTCTTCATGGCATTTTCAATCATTTTTGTATTTTTAATTGGTAATTTTTATTTGTTGTTTTGGGAATCAATTTACTCATGATCTTTGAAAGTACACCTGTTTCATTTCATTATGTTTACATGCAAAATGAATAGTTGCAATGGAAATAGGTAAATGAGGGTCGAGCTTCTCTCCAGTCTCCTTAAATTCGGCTTTTCTTTATTGCGATCACTGGGTCCCCATGTGCCATTGTGATCTGCGCTCTCGTACACTGTACCCTCAGTGGCAGCATGCACTCTGCAGAAAGACCAAGAGCAACTGGAAACACACAGCAGACTTCCCGAACTTTGCAGTCTCGGAGAAGAATTTGAGTTTAAAGAGTAAGATGGAACTTTGCATCAATCACTCCTCAACTGTATAATATGTATTAGGTTTGAAGGACCCTACAGGGACTGGTGCTTCTTCCTCCCAGCTCCTGAACATGTGCTATTAGAGATGAAGCTATGTACCATTTCAGTGGCGTCGTCCTAGCAAGAACATGATTTATAAGGTGATGACTTTTTGCACCTATTTAATAAATGGTTCTTAATATTAAAAAAAAAAAGAAACACATGAATGAGACCAAATTAAGGAAGTAGTTGTATGCAAAGAGAAATTAACTTTTAGAGTGGACCTTACCAATTGAGGCATACCCATTACCATAGCTTCTGCTTGGAAATTCTTTACAATAAGAGAGAGAGGATGGTCATGGATAGTAATGAGAGCAAGTTTTGTTGGGGAACCTGCTTTCCAATGAACTTTAAAATGTCAGCAGAGTCCTGCTGAATGGAGACAAGAAGACTGTGCTTGAAGATGGTAGAGAAAAGGCATTAAAGAGAGTTATTTCCCCAAACTTCAAGCTCACTGTTTACTGGTAGCGAATTTGACAGAATGAGGGTACTGCCAAGGGAGATAGACACTCCTAAGGGAAATTTGAGAGAATGCAATTGGATAATCTGACATCATTTAAACTAGAGGAAAAAGACCCCACCTAGGTTCATTTGATCCTGTCTCATCAGCACAATAATATACTTTATAGAACAGTCTCCTTCTCTGTGCTCAGTATGCTATAGTTCAAATGATGGGGCTTCTGACTGCTTCCCCTGGGAGGTTATCACATAGTCTAAAGGTATTTCTGTGTTGCTATTCTGTTAAAAAGGCACATTTTGAGACCTGATTTTATTTATTGTAGACCATTGCAAGCATTTATACTATTCCATGGGTGTTAAATATTAATGCATGTTCCCTGTTCTACTGATACTCAGATCACGTGAGTAAATAATTCCAGAAAAGCAGTCAAAAACTTCCTAGGAGCTGCCCTACTTTACCCTAAAAAAGCTGCCCTCTTGCAGAGAATTATAAAAAAACAAACAAACCCTAAGATTAAATTAAACGATTATCTACCCATTTTTCATTCCAGTGGCCTCCCGAAGTGGGTTGCTCTTTAGAACAAGACAGATTTTCTTGAGTGCTGAGCAGTCGCATTAAGGAACTAGTGTAATTCTTAACCCTCTAACTCCAAGTTACACTAAGCAGCCTTGGTCAGTGCTAAGCAGAAAGGGTGTATTTTTTCATCTACCACCTTCTTGTCAGCTAGGATATATATGGATACTGCTATTCCTGTGGTAACTTTCTCAGCATGAAAAAAAAACATTAATTTTAGACCCAGCCCTGTTTTAGATCTTGGGCCTATGTGGAGAGATCCCTTTGTCCTAGGTGGATGTAGGTTTATTATGATTTCCATTTTATAGAATAAAAATCCTCTCTAAGGTTGATGTAAAGTAGAGGTGAGCTTCTTCCTTTCCTGTTACCTTTTTTGATGACTTCATGGTCCACAGTACAGGATCAGGCCAGGGGAAAAATGGCAGTTTCCCTTAGTCATCTCTAGTATAGAGAAGGTAAAGGAGGATGCACTTGGTGAATTTGCTTCTGTCCAACAGTGGTGCTGTTCGTTTTGATCACTTTTTGCTACTTTTGGTCCTGAAGGAAACCAATTTGAACAAAATCAGAAAGAACATGCATAAGCGAGTGATTTTGTACTATCTGCATGATGATCATTGTCTTTTAAATTTATTTAAAATACAATTTTAAAGGATGAGAGTACCCTGAAAAAAGAGTTTTGTTTTTAAGAAGCAACCTTAGGATATTAGAGGTATTGCTTTTATTAGACCAGCCCTGTAAACTCTGAGGGGGAAAAGAACACAGCGACTGGTGGGGATTTCATTGACGAAGGAAAGGACCACTCCAGGCCTCTCCCATCCCTGTGACCCAGGGCCTGGGCCTCAAACAGAGAGTTGCTCTGAGCTCATGAATGAGACTGAAGCTTCCAGAGAGACTGGATGTTGTGGAGTTATCTCAGAAATGAATGTTTCACCAAGGCACGATCCCCAGAATCAATATCAAATACTTTCTGCGCTCCAGATTTTAAAAAGACAGCAGACAGAGCTAGCCTTAAGACTGAAAGGACTGGAGAAAGGTTTCAGCTGCTTCTGGCTGCAGGGGAAGCTGGAGTTTGGAGTTTGAATTCTGCCCAGCCAAGAGATGCTTTAGTGCATACTTGGAGCCTTCCATCAAAATGTGGAAGGGACACACATGATGAATACAGGCTATGTACCAGAACTAAGGAATTTTCCAGAAACTTAAGTTATAATTCAGATTGTCTCATCTTGATAAATTGTAAAACTAAGCCTTCTCAATTTCTAGGTGATCAGCCAGTAATTTTTAAACAGCCTATTAGTAGATTAAAAAAACAATTTTTATTAGAAGAGAGCAAAATTCAATGTCCTGCATCATAGCCTCAATGTTCAATAAGAGATTATTAGTTATAAAAACAAAGTAGAAAATGTCACCCAAAATTAAGAGAAAAATTAATCGAGAGGAACCAACCTGAAGTTGAACCAAATGTTAGATTTAGCAAGGAAGACTAGTAGCTAGTGCAAATATATTCAAAGACTTAAAGGATAAATATGATCATAATGAGATAATAGATTTAATCTCAGGAAGGAAATTGGCACTAAGAACAAAAAAGAGAGAGAGCGCCAAAATTGAAATTCTAGCAGGAGAAAGTTGTATTTGAAAAGAAAATATTTATTGAATAGACAGATTGGACAAAGTATGAGGAAAGATTAATAAACTATCCAGTCTGAAGAACAAAGAGGAAAAAAAAATATTCCCTCAGCCAAAAAGATAGATACAGTTTTACCACCCATGAGAAAATATCAAGCAATTGAAAATCTGTGCATTTAGAAAACCACAAAGAGTGGAGAGCTGGAGGTAGGGTAGAAAAAAAAATGTAAATATGCTGAAAATCCCCACATTTGGTTTATTTAAAAAAAAAAAAAACATTTAGAGCTACTAAAAATGCTATTCATTCAGTGTTACAAGATTAATTTCACACAGAGTTATTGTCTAATATGCAATATGATTTTTAAGGAACTTTTGTTACATTATGATCAGGAAAACACAAGAACGTTGAAGGAAACATGCTAGATCAATAGAAAAATAGACCAGGGTTTAGATTCTGGCCCTGATGGGACCCTTGGAGAAAGGGACACTCTGTGTCACATTCATTATCTATAGGTTTACGAGTAACCATTGGTGTCCCCACAGAGTTGTCGTGAAGCCTGAATGAGATAGCAGGACTGTGCAAGTCTCAGAAGTGCCGTGTAGGAGACAGTCTGTGTCTGTGTACTCTATCCTTCTGTCCTCTTTTCTTTCCAGACATTTAGATTCCATTCTGGTATATTCGATAAGAGAGAAAACTCCACTTTTTTATTTCTAAGACAAAGTCCTTTGGTAGTTTCGACTTGATTTTTAAGATATTTCATGTAATGGTTCTATTCGCACAGCTTTGGAGGACAGGTGTGGAAAACATGGAATTCTGAGCATTTGCTAGACTGTATTTTTAAACAACTTAAGAAGGAAATTTATGTTTGCTAATTTTTTATTGTATTCATGATATGATATTCCAGGATGGAAATAACCTCTGAAATGTGTTCATAAGTATTTACCTATAAAGGTAAAATTCATCTTTTACTACTACATGAACGATGGTGAATATAGTCATTTTTATGATTAAAAATGGTGATCACTTTCATTTCTAAAAAAAAAAAAAAGGTGGTTTCGTTATGGAAACTTTTCTGGGAATCTGAGAAATACTTTTGACATCCTTTAGACAATTAGCATGTTTGTACATAAGCTCGTGTCCTGGAAATATTTAATTTTATATTGAATATTTAATTTAGAAGATAAACTAACCTCTATAAATTATCACTGAAATCATACTTTTTCATGATTGAAATGATACATTGGTGGGACTTTTGTTGATTCTTTTATAATTGACTGAAATATTTTATCCTGTTTGAATATGTGGTCTCTTAGTACAATCCAGTGCCTCTGGTACAAGAGGTGTATTTTATGGATAATTTACATTAACCCAGGAATTAGTAAAAGCACCAGCATTTAAAATTTCTTAACAACTGTGCTTTAAAAAAATGTATTGTAATCACTATTATTGCTGCTTTACTTTTGAAAGCCAAGTTAGCTATGACCTTTGTAAGTTGCCATTAGGGTCCTGGACAAATGTAGCGATAAACAGGAGTTATGTATTTTGATGTCCTTGCTGGAAAATTTCTCAAAATGCTGCTGTCTAGGAGGCTTGCACTTCTATTTGATACTACTGCTGTTTTGTATTGTTCTTCAATTGAGAATTTTGTGGGAAAGTGAAACAGAGACAGCCATGCTCTGTGTCAACTTCAAGATTTATCTAGGGGTTCTATTCATAAGAAACGCTCCTAACAGGGCCAAAACCTGGTTTCAAATCTGGGCAGTGTTGTTAATAGTGGCAAAAAGGCAATAAATCCTTGGGAATTGAGAAGCAGTTGGCTAACTGCATTCAGTCATTGCACCAAGGAAAAAAGCAGTCCATTTCTCAGAGGGCTGTCATTGCCATACGGAAAGAGAAAAGCCACCCTGCCTAGCATTCAGAATTCTGCACACTGGGCGGTTCACTAGTTAAACAGTAAGTTCTGTAAGACATGATCACAGAAAACAAGTGTCTTAGAATTACCCTGGGTTAGTGAGGCAATGAACTGCATATTTTTGCCAAAATAAATATTCAAAAATCAGATGCTAATTTTAAAGTCTTTTTTTCTTTTTTTTTTAACGGCATTTGGTATTTCATTCATTTGACCAAGAGTTATAATATTACACTGGTGCCAGGAAGCTAGTTTCTTGTGACTGAAGATGAATATACTAAGAGATCAAAGAGCTCCTTATAATCCGCCTTCAGAATTAATCAAATGTTTATTTCCATTTGGTTGTTTCCGATCCTTAAAAACATTGACAGGAGGGAGAGTAACATATTCATGGTGACTTTCAAACAAACTCTGCTAGTATTGTTGAAATGCACTTCTTAGAAGCTGCAGCCAGCAAACCAGAGCTTGGTCTTTCCTAGAGTATGTCACTGTCCTGGTGGGGTCTTTGACCTTTGATACTGATTCTTTTAAGGAGCCGAGAAAAAAATCAAACCCATGAGAAGCAGAAGGCAACTGAGAGCTTGTCTTAACAGTTGAATGCCTTGAAAAGATACTTGTCTTAACTGCTCAGTTAAGATAGATTTCTGGAAATGGTAGTATTTTGATGAAGAGTAGTCTCTTCCCACTCCCCCCTGTAAAGTCTACACTAGTTTGCTCATCCTTGAAACTGGGCACAGTTCTCTGTTTACATTTCCACATTCCACGGACTAACATACTGTGAAATTTCAAGTTTAGCTATCTGGCTAATGAATGTACAGTATGTTGAAAAAGCATGATCCTTACCTTGGAAGGCAGAAGCAAAATTTCATTAGCAATTCCTCTATATCATTATTTATTTAGCTCTAGTTTATATATAAATATATGCACAAACATATAGTATTTTATACATGAATATGCATTAGCACAGATTAATATTATTTTTATAAATCTGCAGAGTGAGAATCTTAATTTAGTCTAAAGATTCCATTTTCCTTGATAAGATTTTAATAAAGACCTTTCTGGTGGTTAAATAAATCTAGTCCAAGATTATGTTCTAAATATTTCCATTATGCCCCACCACAACCAGAATTCCCACATACTTATATACATAATTTCCAGGTTTCGGCCAATGAATTGATGTCTAATTTTTGGTGATCTGGGTGGCTAATAAGGTGGTAAAAGTCAATAAGTTTGAATGGATTTGGGGGCCAGAAACTCAAAAACTCTTTGTGAATGTTTGGTGCTGTTAAAATGTTCTGAACTTCTCATGAGTTTGAAACCCTGATGGACACAGAAAAATCAAGTAGCTGGAAACACAGGTACAGGGGAGGAGGTGACAGGAAGAACAAACAGCAAGACAAACAGTCTGTTAAATGCCCCTGGTGCTGTGATAAGGAGCTGGTCCTACCTCTCTTCTCTCTGGATAGCTGGTTATTTTCCCAAGTATTGCTTCTTTTTTTTTTTTTTTTTTTTTTCCCCATGTATCTCAGTTTAAAGTTGGAGAAAGGGAAGAAATTCTCAAAGATGCAAATTCAACTATTCTTTTAAATCCTCTGAGATTCTAAGTACCCAGGGGAAGTTGTTACCTTGTCTGCCTCTCTCCTCTGCCTCTTTTGAAAACATTGCTTGCATGAGAAAGATCATCTGCATCTCTATGACTGGGTTTCTTTACCTTGAGTTCTAAATGAGCTTCTGAAGGTTACACAGCATTTTGTTTAGAGTCATTGTTCATTAAAAGTGGTGTATACAGTATCCAGAGTTGTAGTCAAATACTCAGAGTTTATCACCTCCCCCCAAACCCAGGGGCAACAAATTCAGTACTCAAAGTCTCACTAGAAATCAAATTTAGTTATTCCTAACCCCCTCCTCCCCCCAAAAAAGCATTTGGTACATTTCAGGAATATTTGCCTCCCATTTCATTTTTTACTGTTTTTTGGGGGTGTGGGTTGCGGAGAAAGAATGTTAACCCTCCTTTAAAATGATAACATAAACACATTTTCTGGATCACTGAATTCTTGAAAAATAGACTGAATCCTCCTGTCTGAACTGTGGTCTTGATTTCTTTTTTTTCAGTTCCCTTGAAACTTATTAAGGAATTACTGCATACCACCTTGGTTGTTTTTTGTTTGTTTTTTCTTCATCAAGAAATGAAACCTTTAGTTCAAAGTTCAAGAATCTTGCTTAAATTAAATTAAAGCTCTTAGGGGAATGTGTGAAGAAGAGTGAAGAATTGATGACCTATTAACAGTTGTAATTCTCCATCTTGAATTATTGACAGCATGTGACATTATAACCTTACAAATTGCAATCTATAAACAGCTTGGAAAATATGACCTTTGCATCACAATTGGTCTCACAAAGCCTTCAGCTTATTACGAATGCTGCCGCCAGCATATTTTCTTGTAGGCTGCAGAAAGGAAGGAATGCATATAACTGGAGAACTAGATGCTATTTAGACAGAGCTCAGCAAAGCCACTTACAGGCAGCAGTGATGGATGGTGAATGGCAGCACACTTCCCAGCCAGGGTGAAAGTATCCGAAGTTTGCTTGTCATTGATTTACAGTCACCAAATAGAAAGAACTAATTAGTCCAAGTTAGTTGACACAGCACTTTTTCTCCTCTAGTTTTGAAACAGACAGACACAGAATTCATAAACAGGACAAAGTAGCTCCGAGGTATTTTTACCATTCTCTCTACCTACAATTGTTCTCCAGGATAGAATACAAGGTAAAGCCCCCAAACCTTGATGTGAGATATGACTGGGTTTTTACTCTCACAGATGATAGAATACATGTTTACAATTCCTTCATGTGGCTTTGGCGAAAAATACATCAGTAAAACACAGTGAATCATAGATTTGTTCCCATGTGCTCCTTTTGGGTTTGGCCAATCAGCATATCTGACTTGTTCTTTTTACTTTCTGCTCTTGGTGCAGAACACAACTTTGTTAGCTGTTTTTCAAACATGCCTGTTGCATTCAGGTGGAATACACCCAGAGTTTTAGAAATAGACATGGAGTCATGAGAAATGAGTTCTGAACCAATCAGGAGTGTTATGGACAATTCACCTAACTGATTTGCACTTCAATTTCCCACAATGCTGATAATCACAGTATCTAACTTTTGAGGGACTTCTATGTGGCAGTGCTTTTTATTCATACTATTTGTTTTCATCCTAACAGTCCTATGATGTCGGATCTGACATTTTCCATCCCTCCATGAGGGGAAAGCAGTTTACCAAGGTTGAGTTACCTCCCACAAGGTGGCTGAAGCAGCAAGACTCCTGTCTGGCATTTAGACCCCAGACTTTGATATCAGGGCTCATGAGCTCAGGTGCTTGATAGAACCACATAGGTGATCTCAGTGATGGCATGGAATTTGCTCCAGGAAATGGAAAAGCTATATTTTGTAAGAAGGAGTATTGCTGCATCCTTCCAGCTGATATTGCTATATAAGCCCAGTATGTTCAAATCTTTTTGTTGTTGTTGTTAAGAGAAGTGAGCCTTCCAGCTTGATATTTAGATTCTTGATATTTAAATGCTGGCAACTGATTCATCGTGTTTTTAAAACATATTGAGGGCCAATATTGTGTAAGATAAACATAATATGATTTGGGGCATTGGGCCCTGACAGTCATCTGTTTAGTGATCTGTGATTTAAAAATTATCCAGCCTGCTGCATTATAAATTGATGAGGTTGGACTAAGTTCCCCTCTAACACCAAAATTTTCTAAAATTATGTGATTATTTTGAGTTTCCATTTTCTGCACGTGCAACTTTTCATAATGTTTTCTTCCAAATCTTTTAGGAAGATTTTCTGTGGATGACTGAAGGAGTCTTGTCAGTGGTGCCTCTTTTCTCTCCATCCTCTTTTTTTTTTTATAACCTTAAAAATTATCTTCAATTCAGTACCCCTTTTCCCCTCTGTAATGCCTCCTCCTTTGTTTCCTTTATTTCCATTTCTGCTGCCAACAGCCTTCCATAAACCCCCAAAATTTTACACTGGTATTTTTAAATAGATTTTTAAAGATTTTCTGCATTACACTGAGATGGGTTTTCAATGCTGGGCATTTAAAATTATTTTTGTTTTATTATTATTATTATTATTATTATTATTATTATTATTATTATTATTATTATTATTATTATTATCCCCAGATCTAGGTTGTGAACCCAGGTCCTCAGTCTTTTCATGATCCATGCCCCTGCTGCCAGCTTAGTGCCTGGGCCACCAGGGTGCACTAATTTTTCATATTTTTATTTTTTGCTTTATTTTTCATTTTCTAGATTAAGGTTGTTGAAGGGACATTGGGCTTACATGTTTGGCCCTAATTCTGATCTTTGGTGAATGTACTGTCATTTGCTGTATAGCTGATGGTCCCTTGTCCTTTCAGCTCTGATATTCTGTGCACATCTATTATTCTAATTCAGTGAATGATTATTGAGGACCTACTTACTCACTGTTCAGGATGGCAATAGACTTGTGTCTATAAATAATTTCATTTGCCTCATTGACATATTCAAAGCATATATTTACATTATGTAAATATTCATTCACAATATACTGCAGATTCTTTTATGTTACGTTCAGTCCTAGCACCAGAAATGATATTTTGGAACTTCCATTATTACATCACAATCTAATGAAAGAGACAGGTAAATAAGTAATAAAAATGATGTGCTTTGGTCGTAGATGAAATACAGTATTAATGGAGCACAGATTAAGCATCAACTTCTGCCCCAGGGGAGAGTAGCATGGCTTCATGGAGGAGATGGCATTGCAGTTGGGTATTTAAAATTAAGAAAGCCCAAAAGACCCGAAAATTCATGATAGTCCCAAAGAATAGTAAGGAGGTGAGGAATGCAAGTCTGCAAGCAGTAATGACAACAGGAAAAATATTAAAAAAAAAACAAAAACAAAAGGAGACCCGTGTTACTTAGAATGGAGGTGGAATAGGAAAAGAATCCTATGAGGCAAGGGGCTCTCGAATGTTTCTGAATAAGGAAAGCAGCAACTTACCTGGAGTGTAAATTCCCGGGTGACAAAATTTTATTCTGCATGTTTCTTTGTCTCCCACAGGATGTACCAGCTCTGCCTGGCACATAGTAAACATTCAGTAGAGAGTGGTTTATTGATTAATTTCTTCCTGAAGGTGAAACATTTCTGTCTGGCTGGTAGCCAACCACATTTTGAGTTTTCCCTGAACTTGATAAAATGCTGACACCACGATAATTTTTTTTAAGCAAATACCATTAAGATGATGAGAAGCAACAAATTTGTGACATTTCTCAGGAACTGTCACCTTCACTCTAGGAGCCAGAAGTGGTGTTTTCCATTTTTAGCAAACTGATGAGGAGGAAACTCTAAAAGAGGCTGAATGTCCATTCTTAAATCGTTTGAAATAGAGTTGGGAAATACAGGTGATTAATGACTGTTATTTAAACCCCCAGCCTTTGATGCATTTGATAGATTGGAAGAGTTCTTATCTTCCTCCACAAATATAAACTCCAAGTCCTGGGCCTTTTGTACTGTATCAGGAATTACCAGCCTAAACTAATTGTCACAAATTCCAGGTGTAATGAAAGGCTATGGGTTTTGAATGAGATCTCAGGTTATTTTTGTGATGTTACTTCTTTTTTTTTTTTTAAATAGAGGAAGGCAGACAGGCAGGGATGAAGGCAGGCAGGCAGACAGGTGGGAAGACAGAGGAGGAAGGAACATTTTGAAATGAATTTGTTTAGTTCATTAGGTAGCTCCCCACCCCTGGGTTGTGAACCTGGGTCCTAGGGCTTTACATGAGCTACAACGCAGCGGCAGACTTAGCACCTGAGTCACCCGGCACTGAGTTAAGAAAGAAGAAATGACACTTCAGGACATGTAATCTGAAATAGTTTAGTTGAGCAGTCATGGAAACATTTCTGTTTCTTTCCTCCACAAGCACTAGGATCGTGACTTCATTCTGACTCCCTGTCTGAGCTGGGCCGGTGAGCAGTTCCACCTCCGAGTCGGAGAGTTTCAGGATCGTTCTGTCTTCTGACCGGACCCGGTTTCTCTTGCCATGGTTCTGCTGCAGGTGGATTTAGTAGTTCGCAGGGCTGGCAAAGAGCGGCATCAACAGCCGTGCCTTGCAGAGTGATAGTTTTGGGTTCTCGTCTGCAGGACAGACTAATGCAGGATGCACAGTGTCGAGAGGCCACCGAGGTCACCCTGTGCCCTGCTGCTGGCCCCTTCAACCCTCCCTCCTGCCTCCTTTCTCTTGTTTCTGTTCCCACCCTCCCTGGCTTGTCCAGGGACACTCACCCTCCGCACTCAAGCCTCACTTCATTCCTCAGCTCCCGGGCAGACTTCGTAGTCGACGTACTTCCCCTTTCGCAGCCCCTTGGCTAAACCAAGGTCTGGATACAGTGGCAGCACCCCTGGGAAGTCTTCCAGATTCCCGTTCTCCAACTGGGAAGGCCTCGCAGCGTTGTGTTGTGTATGTACCACCGTGAATGCGTTTCACGTTGCGTGACTCCCCCTTAGAGGGCTGTCAACTCGAGTGTGGGACACCTGCTTTGCTTCCATGGTGTCTCCCTGGCACATAGGCTCTAACTGTGACTCACTGTCATTGCAATAATAAAACAACTAATAACTGATAGTACGTAATGTTAAGCCATACTATCAGATATGTATTCGTACTGTCAGATGGGTAGTGATATTATCAAATGGGTAGTTATCAGATATGTAGTTGTACTATCAGATATGCAGTGATATTATCAGATGGGTAGTGATATATCAGGTGGGTAGTGATATCATCAAATGGGTAGTGATATTATCAGATGGGTAGTGATATTATCGGATGGGTAGTCAGTCGTAGTATAAAATGGGTGGTTGTACTAGTAGATGCGTAGTGATATTATCAGATGGGTAGTCGTACTATTAGATGTCTAGACATACTATCAGGTGAATTGTCATATAATCAGATGTGGGACATAAGTGTGTGCTCATTTAAACATCATGAACAAAGGGAAGTGTCTTATTACTGACCCTCTCAAACCAGCCTCCTCCAGGTCCAAACAAGTCCTAAAAGGCATGGGCATCACCTTCGCATTTTGTGTGCTGCCTCCCCAGCAGCCTCGCCATTCAATAATTCTGCCAAGTGGCATCTTTTCCTCAGGACAGAGCGCTAAACACTGATCTATCGCTTGAAAACACACTGCTTTCATGAAAGTGCTTTGTTTAAAACAGCAGTGAAGTGCCAAATACATTATTCATTCCATGCTAATGCTTCACTTTTATGTGCCATAGTAAGCGTCAAAATAAGCAGCCTTTGGGGCATTTTATTTTTTCTACATTAATCTTGGACAGTTTAAAGAAAAAAAAAAAGAAGAAATCTAAAGAAGAGATAGCACTTACCAAAAAAAGGAAAAAAAAATTTCCTATGGCCCCATGCAGCAGCCAGGCAGGTCCTGGCACACGCCTGTCCCTTCCCTCAGTCACTGTGGGTCACTTTGTGAAGCCCACTGCCTGGCCCTGCCCGCTTGTGCTCCCTGCAGCATGGGACAGTGTGATGTGCAGAGACGCCGTCCCTGTCACAACACCGGAAATCAGGTTCTGTCCTCGGAGGTTTGTGCTTCCTGGGGCAGAGTGGGTGTTGGGTTTCTGAATTTCACTGGAGCCTTGATTTAGTCTTAAAAGATTAGAAAATGAAAAAAGTCTCAACAATGGCTTGCTTATCCATTATTTATTTTTGGCAACTGGTTTCCTGCATGGATTAGAGATATTCTTTTCTAGGCCTCTCTCTCTCTCTCTCTCTCTCTCTCTCTCTCTCTCTCTCTCTCTCTCTCTCTCTCTCTCCTTCAACCCCCTCGAGAAGGTTTATTTTCTGAGTTTGAGTTAGGGGACATTTGAGTGGCTTTCAGTATTGAAAGCCCTTCATCAGTAGAATAGCAGATGCAAAGACACAGCCCATCATTCTCCCCATCCCGGCCTCTTTGAGAAGACCTTGCTTGGTGGGGGTGTAGATTCTCAGGAGGTTCAGTCCTCTGTTTGAAAATGACCTCTTTGTTTTGGACTTGCAACTGGACCTGGAGACATGTGGCTTTCTGCCTTGTGGATCCACAGTCTCAAGGACTGAAGTAACGAAATGACCTTCCAGCCCAGGGTGGAGGAGTGAACTCAGCTCTTCTTTCTAGGCCCAGCTCCAGACCAAAAGCACTAAGAACCAGGGCTAAATATTCGTGGCTGGAGCACTAGCTCATCTCCTCTTCTATATGAGAATAATAAAACCATCTCCCCAGGACAGTGAAATGAATTGAATGGCATGCTGTGTACAAATCCCCTAACTTGTAAGAGCTTGCAAAGGTCCCAGTTTACATCTAGCTTGGGACTGCTTCTTTCTTTATTCCCATAGGACTTCATTTTGAAAGCATTTGATTCTCCCCTGTCTGCTCTGTACATCTCGCCCCAGCTGTAATGTGTAAATAAGGCAGGTACCTCTTTCCTCTTCTGCATCCTCCATAATACTTAGAAGAACAAATAGATGCTTGGTGGTCAGTGCTTAGAGAAGCTTGGAAAGATATATAGATGGATGGATAGATATAGATAAGAGATAGATAGATAGAGGATAGATCTATCAATAAATATAGACAACCAAACAGGCTTATCTTCAGTCTGATTGAAAGCTAGATAGAGCATCTTTGAAATTCTTTGAAATTCTTCCTTTCCCCTCTCCAAAGACATAACATGATGATTAAGCACCTGAGCTGAGCTTACATTATTTGGGTTCAGATCCCAGCTTTCCTCTTTATGCATAGCTGATATTGAAAAATTCCTTAAACTTTCTAATCAGAGAGAGAGAGAAAGAATGCGTGCTTGTGAGAGAGAAAGTGGTGGCGGGGTGTGGCAAAGAAAAATTGACTGTGCGGGATAGTATGAATATATCTAGATTACATTATGCAAAATACTTAGCACAGAATCACAATTTTTTATGCCCAATAATCTGGTGATAATAATTCAGTCAGCAAAGGTAATTCTAATGTTATCAACTCCACTGACTAGGATAAGAAAAGAAAGTTAGATGTAAACACTACTGTGATACAGGGATTGAAATTGGCTCTGTAACCAAAATCCAGTCCTCTCAATTCTGACTTCTATCCCCTCCCTGCTACCCCTACTGACTCTATTTGGCTTTGTCTTCTTGGAACACAGAAGTGATTTGAGGGGCCTCTCAGGAAATAGAGGAACAATCTGAAATTTAGACTTTAGTTTCATATCTCGCCCTGATGTACTTGCATGTATCCAGGGCTGTCCATTCCTAGATAGAAAAAGCACACTGAATCAGAAGTAGGGCTCTGCAGTGTCCTGGCCAACCTTCAAATAGCTCACAGATCTGCACATGAAAGCTAGCACTTCGAATGAAAGGACAGAAAAATCAATAAACCTTTGGATTGGATCATAGTCAAGTTTTACAACTACTCAACCCTCCCAGAAGGGTTAGCAGCATTGAATTATCTGTAGTGTTTAATCCTTTAATCAGCCTAAGCTTTGAAGAGGAAATCCAAAGTGTTTGGAATACCATTCCTAAAACTGGAGTTTGATGAAATGATAATGCCCTGGTGTTATTATTACTCGGGATTGTGTGATTCCACTCTGCTCGAGAGGTTTGCTGCAATAATTGCTCATGTAACTGGGACATGTTGTTTATGCCTGGAAAAGCCCATCATCAATATAACTAGAGTCGGACTATCAACAGATAGTGGAGTTCTCTGGCTCAGCACAAGGACAGCAGAGTTGTGAGAGTGAAGGGGCGTTGATATGGAATTGATTTACAGGTGAGTGCAGGAGTTATAGCGTAC
This sequence comes from Solenodon paradoxus, assembly GCA_004363575.1. NCBI lineage: Eukaryota > Metazoa > Chordata > Mammalia > Eulipotyphla > Solenodontidae > Solenodon > Solenodon paradoxus. Next base: position 114,654 of record RJWH01002071.1, on the reverse strand, counting down.
TTGACCTTGTATACCATATTATGAAATTTAAATTTAAGATGGGCGAATGTGACAAGATTGCTGTTTGAATCAACAAAATACTGGCAGCAGTGTGTGTAGAGGGTGCCTTGAGGGAAGCAACATACGATGTTAGTGGAACAGCCAAAGGTGTTGCTATAGGCAGGTCAGGGAGAGTGAGGTTAAATGGGATAGATATATAGGATTTAGTGACTGATGTGGTTTGGGGCCAGTAGAGTGGAATAGAGTCAGGGAAGACTCCAACTCTAGCTGGAGCAAAGGCAGTTGCATTTGCGAAGACTGGTAACACAAAAGACAGGCTAGACTGACGTACTGGGCAGTGAATGGTATTATAATAGAGAGACAGTACAAACATGTAGTGTAACCATGATGGAAACTCATATCCTAAGAGGTAGATGACTTCATCAGTGTGTGTTAGCATCAGAGTTCAGGCGTGAATCCATATATCTTGGTTCATAGCTCAGGACTGTTGATGGTTTGTTTCACCAAAAATGTGTACGGAGCATCCAATATGGAGTCCCAGTCAAAGGTAGATTTTACAGTGAACTTATTGAAGTTTTAAGATTCAGAGCCTTCATAAGGGCTCTTGAGACAGCTGGGAGTTTGGGGAAGCTGTTGATTATTTCAGGTGGAGAGAGAAAGCCAGGTTGCAATCAGAATCCATTTCTGTTTTCTCATTTCTTCTAAACTACCTCACGGTATCCCAGAGCAAAAGTCTGCAGGTCTTTTCAGGCAGTGATCATTTGTTGTCATCTAATTTCTCATTTTAATAAGCGCTCACTTTCTAATCTCATTTTGTTTTTACATTTATATTCTTTTATAAAAAGACACCACCCCCACCCCCACCCCATTTTGTATGGCTTTCATCCTCACGAAACCTGGGTCATGCCTGATACCACTAATTTTGAAATTGTCTCCCTCGTCCAACCCTGCCGCCTCAGGACTGCCCCAATCCAGTCTGAACTTCTGCTGTGAGCAAATACTTCAGATACCAAGTCAGCATATGATGTGTTAAGTTATACTTTACCCTCAGAAGTCCCTTATTCAAGAATGGACTCTTCTAAAAGCATACGCTAGACCATGTGTTAATGCAGGAGTTGGAGTTAGATTATTTTTGTAGTCCTTTCCAATATTGTCTGACCCTTTTTAAGAGTACATGAGATATCTATCTATCTATCTATGTGTATCTATATATCTCTCTATATATGTATATATACATATATATATATATATATATATATATCTACCACCTATCAGCCATCTAGATGCCATTGTAGAAGATTAGATAAAGGATCCCATAGAAGCATTTTGATTCTCTAACTAAATATCAAGGACTATGTAAAACTCTAGAATTTTTTCTCTAACAAAAATCTGATTATTTGTTAACTAATACGATTTACTTGGGATTTAAAGATGTTATTTCAATTTCCCCTTCATTTCGGTTTATTTAAGTTTTGAATTTCCTTTCAGGTAATGTGTGTCTCACTACACTGTAGTACTCAGACATGGCAAACAAAAGATCTTGACTAGGAAAGTTAGCTGTTATTCTTTCTCCATTTGCTTTAAGAGAGTGAAATATTTCTCTTCCTCCCTGATCCACCTTCAGACACTCCTGTAGCGAAGGAAAATATTTGAAGTTAGCTTACTGACGATCTCTGAAGTTTTTTTTTTTTTTTCTCACTGCTTTTGTTAGTTTTTTTCTGTATGGTAAAGAGAAGATAGAGTCGGGAAGAACAGGTAAAGCTTACATTCTTTTTATTTTTCATTCCAGTGTCTTAAATTGTGGTTCGTAGCCTGACACTTGAAGCGCTGCGACACGCTTGTCTGTGTTTATTAGCTGTTGCTCCTTAAAAAAGAATGCTTTAAAAAATTGAGTTATTCGCTTCAGTTTCTTGAGGACCAGAATAAAAACCACAATGGAGAAGTGGAAAGGGAAGATGATCTACATTTCTCAATATTGAAACTTAATACCAGGACGTATGTGAGCGGAAGGGCCCCTCATCATGAGCACACAGTTTGCTGCTTAATGGCCTGTCCACTCTGTGTGTGGGTTTGCACAGAGGAAGAGTCTTAATATTTAGATAGTATCTATAATTCAGTGAGAGAGTGATTCAAGAGCTTGAAGAACTGTCTTTCTCAGATCAGTGCATCCGGAAAGCTAAAAGGGAATTTCTCCATTTCTCACACCCCTGTGTCTCTCTCCCAGCAAACTCAGGTTGTCTCTGCCTCAGTGAAGCCTCTGGAATGTCTTCTCTCTGTGTCTTAGGTTTCCAGAGAGAGAGAGCCAAGCAATGCACATGTCTTTAGTTGTTTTACAATTCTGAATCGATGATTCCCTTCACTGTTCCTGTGTGTGTAGCCCAGTACTAGGGGCCTTCTCTGAAGAATGACTAGCAAAGAGGAGGGTGATTTGAAATAATCCCCATTCCCTTCTAAGCACCCTAGAGGGGAAAAGGAGAGTGTGCTATATAGTTGGTTGTTGGTTTTTTTGTTTGTTTGTTTGTTTCAGCTGTGAAACTATGTATTGGACAGGCTATTCCACATGGTTTCCTTGAAATCTTGTTCTAACAACCCATTGATTTGCCTGCTTCTCTTGTCCTTCTGCCTAACACATTTGTTCTCATGTCTTGCAAGTCTGGCTCTCGATGTCTGTTTAATTTTTCTATTTTAGTATCCCTATATAAATATAGGGATGGTATCTCTGTATCTCCATCTGTCTGTCTACCATCTATCTATTTATCTATCTATATGCATCTCATATGTCATACAAACATTTGATCTTGGTATGCTTTTGAAATTACATTGGTAGAGACATCTGACTTTTTTGTAGAAAAGCGATGATGTATTAGCTAATTTAGCATCATAGCGAGATGAGTTATTGTGAATGAGAGCTACAGACTTCTCTCAGAAACTTTTGGGTCACCGCTCCTGTGCCAGCCTCGAGTCTTATCTGCAAATGACTTCTGTGAAGAAACCGATTCAGAAGGTGAACACAGCAAGTTTTACCCAAAAACGGTTCCATCCTCACAGGCCTTCTTCCATCTGCTAGAGCTTGCTTTGCGCCTAGTTTGCTTCGATTTCTGTCTGCAGCACTGTTGGCTCTCTTGTCACTGAACTTCCCCAGGCGGGGTACAGACTGGCCCATCCCATTTCAATGTCAGGCAGAGAATATCACATAAATAAACATGATGTTAAAGTTTCTGTCAGCTTTTACAATATGTGATGGTCCTTTGAAAGTCACGGACCTTCCAAAGGTAAAACATCTAATTGCTTTCAGACTGACCCCACGCCTCACATCCAACCCACTCTTTCTCCTTTTTTTTCATGTCTCCAGTATGTTGGTATGTGATGGATTCCGTCTGTCCGATGACTTGAAGTGCACTGTGTGTTTGAGTGTGTCTACCTCACCCAGCTCCCCTTTGGGACTTCTTAACCTGGTTTAGCAATTACTGATTTCTCTTCCCTTTGATAACTCACATGGAGCGCAATTACACATTTACTTAAATCCCCCGGAAATGATACTATAAACTACTCCGTTGAAACCTGCAGTTGATGTGCGCACATGCGTTGTAGGAAACCATTGATCTGGGGATTGCCAAGTTCTCCAGGGTGTTAAGTGAAACGGTCAGATCCTTCAAAAGAATTTCACCAGGATTCAAACATTTGAAAAATAAATGACAAATTCAAATGCCAGTGACCTGAAGCCAATAAAGAGTTAAAACACACATTTATCAATTATTAGGAAAAAATATTCCAGGAATGTCTGGAAAAAGATGGAGAGGGAAAGATTCTGTGGCCCAGACCATATTTGATGGATAACTCATTTTCAGTACTTTTGAACTGATATGAAAGAGAAGCTTCTCAGGGCTTTGTCTTGCCACTAGTAATAATCGTTCTCATACTAGGCAGTACAGTGCGGGGACAGTTTCGGAATTTGAGCAATTTGAGCCTGTAATGTAAGTGATAGTGTGTATAAATGTGTTATACTTGCCCATCACTTACTAGCTGAGCAGTTTACTTATTCTCTCTGAGCCTCAAATTCTAAATTCTTCATTAAAAAAAAAAATTAAAAGAGATAATTATTTGAGATGCCCTCCCTTAGTCATGGCATTTTTGTGGCATGTAGAATAGGTATCCAAAAAGTATTATGTTATTCATAACAACTGCTTACCTGAGGTATGTTAACCTCATATAGTTTTTCCACTTCACATTGTATTTATTTCCCACATTTCCACTGTATAAGAGAGAGAGAGGACAGTATTTCCTTTCTTAATTGTAGAATAAGAAGTCTATTGAGAATTTAAGTGACCTATTCAAAGTCACACCAAGGCAGGAACTGCTGGTTGTGACTCAGCAGTTATTGCCACCTCCCCTTTTCTTTGCTGGTATAGCCCATCTCTTAGCATAGAAAAGGCCAAGGGAAAATCCCAGTTCCTCATTTCCCCAGTCTTCATTGCAACCGTAAGAGTGGACATATGACTCAATCCTAGTTATTTAGACTTTAGAGATTTGGGGGGGAGGGTTTTTAGGAAAGCGTTTCTAATTTCAAAACAAACATCAGCTAGACACCAGAGGCCCTTCTGTATTTCGCTGGATGTAGCTGTGTCTGCAGGTGTTGTGAACAGGTGTTAAGGCCACCTTGCAAACGTCAAGGCAAATCACACCAAGTGCTGACACTGTCAGAGAGGAAATGTGTGCCATGCTCGGGTTCCTGATGACATTGTGAGGCAAAATCAGTCCCAGGCCCTGCCTGAACTCTGGACCTCCTGTTTCAGGAGGTAATACACCTCTTTGTGTTTGAATCACTTAGAGTAGTACCATTCTTGCTGCTGAAGGCATGTTAACAGATCGGGCAGCAGAAACCAAAACTCACACCCATCTTCTTCTGATTCTAGAGCCTTTGTTCTTCCTGGCAGAGCACACTGTCATCCTAATAATTAAGGTGCTCCTGCCGGAGAGCCAGAAGTAGTGTTCTGTTCTGATAGTGTGTGCATTCATACCCATTATTTAAACTTCAGTTGAATCTGAGGACTTGCCCTCTGCTGACTACCCATGGACTCTCACACCTCTGGATCTCTAGTCTCCTGCTCTCTTCCCTTGAATATCATCTCTCTTCCTGGTATCTCGCATCCCTAGCAGACACCTGTCCTCTGAGATTTGTTTTGACTGCCTCTTCTTGTAAGAACCTCTTCCTGATTATACCTTTCTTTCTTGCTTTCTAAAATATATACAGAATTTTCTCCCGCTTTTCTTTTTCCTCTTAATTTTGTAACATCTGTGTACAACTATGTTTTGCCACTAGACTTTGAGTTTCCAGGGGCTGGTACCAAGCCTTTTTCTTCTTTTCTGTTCTCACAGTGCATAGTTTTTATTCTGGCCTCTTAGGAAGGCTTAATAATTCTTACTGATTTAAATATGTAGCATTTTAGAGTAGAAAGTTTTTCTGGACAAAGCTTTCATTTTCTGGGAGCTATAGATAGTTTTTATTCTTGGGTTCATGACCCCCTCTAGGATTCAGGAGATCAGTGATATCATTAAAGTTATATCCAGTGCTTTATGCTCATAGCTTTTATTAGATCAGATTCTAAAAGACTTCATGGCTTATTAAAAGATTGATAACCTCTGGTTCAGTTGGAAAGTTGAATAAATGCTTACTCAACCAAAGACACAATCTGGCATGTGCATACTTTTTTAAGGAAAACCACTGTCCTGAGGTACTTCTTTTCCCTGAAACTAGAATGCAAAGAAAACAACCATTTCCCCCCCCAAAAAAATAAATTTCTTGCTGTTGAACAATCTCCCCTTGTATTTATCAATGGGAATATTCAATTCCCATGAAAGATTGTTCTAGTTTCTTCAACACCCTTATAGTTTTCCCTCCCTGTACTCATTTCCCTCCATATCTCTAAAAACATCCAACTGAATAACTGTCCTTGCAGAAAGGTGGCCATCTGTGACTGGGTGGTGAAGAAGCATCAGGCTCTGCAGGGAGTTGGTGGGGATCATCAGCTTCCACGACTGCCATCTCCATCCTGCTGACATCTCCAGAAGGGCTGTTTCCTTGTGCATCCAAGCTAACTAAGGGTGGCTCACTTCAAGGGGTGGAATTATGAATGTTCACATGGATAAAACCTGTGGAGTCCTCTTTGTGTACAGCGACAGAAACAGCTACTCAAACAAGCCAATGAATAACTAGTGACTAAGAGAAGTGAAAAGTGAAGTCTGGTTTTATAAACTGGAATCTCATTACCATCTGCATTAATCAGGATTTAGAAACACAAACCTTCCCTAACAGAGACTTTAGGATCTTATATCCTGTACTTGGCACTGTCAGAGTCTAAGGCTACATTCTTGTTTCCCCTTGAGATAAGATTCTCTTCCCATAATTGGACACAGAGAAAGAATAGAGAAAGCAAATCATTAATGGCGAAAAAAGAGCAACCATTTTCTGCCTGTCTAAGATTTCCCTGAGATGTAGGTGAGATGAGGTGAAGGCCAATGGGTAGGCCAAGTGTCCAGGAGGAACACGAATCTCCCTAAAGGTCCACTGTTCTCCCAGAAGGATTTCCTAAATGTATAGGCAAGCTCCTCCTTCAAGAAAGATTCTCATTAGCCTTCCGCTTCCAGATTACTACTCCAAAGCAAAAAAGGTATGAGAGACCATTCATCGGGCCTATATATATATATATATTCCTTCTTGAGTGGGGAGGGGAAAGATATACTTTGACCTTCCTTGTATCCCTCCTCTCTGGTATGCATTCTTTACATTAGCAAAGGAAAGAGTCAAGATGATATATTTTCCTTTTACACTGCTACTTGGAAAGTGTAGAATAAATTTGGTTCTGCAGACTAGTAATAATCAATATGACTTTTTTTCAAGAGTATACTGTGTAGAATTGAGTTACCAGGGAAGTGCTTTAGGGGTTCCTTAAATATGGGATTTCATTTCTAAATTAAATTTAACGTTAATTATGAAAACTATGCTGTCACATTAGAAGGTGCCATGTATCTTAATATTTGGCATACTGGAGACTGCAGATGCATTATCTTACCCTGCTCCCATGTTAATTCATTCTAATGTATTCCTGGAAGGAAAGCTTGCTTTTTTGATACAACAGAACATTTCTGACTGGATTTTGCATTTTTATTCTAGAACACTCTTATTAATCTTCTACATATTTTATCTATTTATCTGTATGAGTGATTTTGTTTTGTAACTCAAGAAGTTGGGGTTAGAACAGGGGAAGGGCAGATTGGCATGCTTTTCCTCCAGGGTCCATTGTTATTTTTCTTTTTTTTAACCCCAACTTTATTAAGGGATAATTGACACCTGTAATTATATACATTTAAAGTGGTGTGTTGTGACGATCTGATATAATATATGTTGTGGAATCATTACCAAGAACAATATAATTAAGACATCCAACCCCTCACATAGTTAACTCTTTATTATTTAGGTGGAAATGATTAAGCTCTACTTTAAACAATTTTCAAGTCGAGAAGATTGTATTATTAACTAGAGTAACCAGGCTATACCTTAGATGCTCAGAACATACTCTGTTTATAACTGAAAGTTCATACCCTTTGATCTCTATCTGCTCATTTTCCCTCCCCCACCCCAGTCCCTAGCAACCACCATTCTATTGTTTCTGTGAAACTTTTTGTTTGAAGAGTCCACATTCTATTGATTCTATAAAGTATTTGTCTTTATATGACTTATTTCAGTTAGAAAAATAGCCTCCAGTTTCATCCATGTTGTTGTAAATAGAGTTTCCTTCTTTCTTATTGGCAGAGTAAGATTTTGTTGTGCATTAAATCCAATATCACATGTCCTACTTTTAAGTGATGGCTGATTAATGCCTCTGTACAGAAGGGAGAGATGAGAGGCTAGAGTTGGTCCAGTTTTTCAGTAGGAGTTTCCAAACACCTTGGGTAAAAGGGTAGTAGTTTTGTGAACCCCATTGGTGAAATCTGGCTCATTGTTGAGAAAGAAGCATTTTTCTACTCCCTGGGAGACTGTCTCTGATCCCCGAATAGACCTGGGCACCGTGTCTGGTGTCCCTGCCCTCCAAGAAGTGAATGATTTGCAAACATCAGCTTGGTGGGTGGTGCTCTCTGTAACTGTGGACTAAATGGAGTCCCCCGGAACTCTGTAAGTCCCTGCTGTGGCGAGCAGCTGCGCCGAGAACAGGACAGATGGCATGTGGTGACTGGCGCTCTGAGATTGTTGGGAGGTGCTTGGACACATCCCTGCCCAAAGGCCCAGAAACAACTGGAAGCTGCAGATATTTGGATTATCGCTTTAAAAAGTCTCCTCAGAGAGGAACCTTAGAAAGATTGTGACCATGTGGTCACTACTCATTGTGTTGAATGAGGGACATTTTGGAACCATATGAGGAAAACAAGAGCTAGGAAGACACGAGATGCTGGTGGCTGTCTGATTTTGTGGGATTGCGTGCTCCTCGACACAGTCTTGCTCCCACTGATGGGATTTCTCATTAAGCACTTTACACTTAGCCTTAAATCTCATAGCATTAAATCTCTAAATGAAAATTGTTTCCTGAGTCAAGGCAAATAAATGACCATTTATAAATTATTTAAGCACATATACCCTTTCACTGGATTAAAGAGTTCCACTGACATTTTTAAGTTTGAAAAATATACAAGAAAAGTTAATAGGACCAGAATAGGCAGATAGTCACATTCTTCCCCTTTTCTCCTCTACTCCTGTTGGTTTTGTCTGTGACCCTTGTAACTCTGCCGCTTCTGTTCAGTTAATCAGAAGAGGAAGACAGACAACCAACCAAACATCTGATATAAGGGTGCGTCCTTGTCAGTGGTAAATCATGCAGGTGGGAAAGGGAAATGATTTTGAAAGTGGAAGAGAGATTTCAAATCATCGATGGAAACCATCGTGAAAGGGTAACAGTGCTCCCTTCGTTTTCTCCTTCTGAGAGCAGAAAGATTAGCTTGATTCGAGGAGATACGTTCTGAAATGGCCTACAGGATACCTCTTCTGGGCCAGTATCAGGTACACTGCCTGAGTGGATCACTGGTGTTTTCCCTGTACTAGCCCAGCCACAGGAATCAGGGAGCAGATTTTTGTTCCTTTTTCCTTCCCTGCTCACCTGCCTGTAAATTGCTTAAACACTTTCTGTGTGCGTGCGTGAGGGCTCTACACGATGACACGCTGGCTTAAAAGGTTCCCCCTCTGGGGCTCCTCCAAATTCCTTGTCACATGAATGGGAGACCCAGCCTGAGACCAGCTGAGCTTCATTATTTAGTTTACTGCCTTATTGTATCAAGAGAACAACTACCTGGAAATGCTTTATGCCCACACCCCCATTTTCTTGGTGGGGGATTTATAGACCTTTCCGGCAAGTTGTTCCAAGGTGGGACAGCCACATCACTCTGTGCCTTCACACAAACCGACACCCCGCTGCCTCTGATCAGCATTCCTGGGATGGAGGTGATTGAAAGTTAGCGCTTAGAGCAACTTAATTGGCACCGAGATCTGTTAAGCATATGCCCCCACCACAGGCATGCCATCTGATATGCCACAGGGTGCCCAGGACCTCACACATGCTCCCATTTTGCTAAAGAAGCACGTTTACAGCCCATCCTTGAAGGAAGCACGTGCTGGGGTCTGAGAGAGTGGTGGCTTGAGAGTGCAGGGCCGCCAATCCCTGCCTGGGTCTGGGTGGAGGGCGTTGTTCAGTCCTTGAACGTGGAGCGGATCTCAAGTCGTGTTGTTCCAGTTTTCTGGCAGTGAATGAAATGTCTGGAGTCTGCTCCATGATGTTTGCTCCTTCCCCGCATGCAGCCCTGTGCTAGCAGAGCGGAACTGGGAAGGAGTCAGCACTCCGAGGCGGCTCACTGCCTTGGAATTCAGGGTTAGAATGTGCTGTGCTCACTGTGGCTAGAAATGATCCCTTGGTCTCAGAGTCCTGGAAATCGATGTCAACATGTTTCTGCTGAGTTGGAAACAGCAGGATTGGACCAAATGTTCTAGGTGATGAGTATCAGGAGAGACGTGAACCTCGACAGAAAATCAAGGAGGCCCACTGGGCTTTTTCCTTTTGTAAGAAGGGTAAATAGGGGTGAGAACATCAGTGTCTAAGTGCACACTCTTCTCCAGGGTCCTGGTGCTCACGTGACCAGATGGACACTGGTCTTTGCTGCAGATCTCAGGCTGCCATGATGGCCCTGAATTCCAGTGGGACCCAGAAGGTCGATCAGCTTCTTTCATGAGTGTGCTTACCTTCACTCAGTCACAAATCCCCGGCGTCCTCTGTGTTTGTGACCTCTTTCGGCAGGCAAAAACTCCTGTTCTAATAAATATTTAATAAATGTGCATTGCATTCTAAAAGAATGAAATAAAAAGTTGAGCTTCCTTGGAGGGAGATTGAAAGGGCCAGCGTTATAAATCAGAGATAATTTTGCTGTGAAACTAATGAAGCTTAAGTTTCAGTGTCCCTCAATTGCACAAATGCCTTTCCAGGACCTGTTCCTGAGCTTGAACTTGTAATTTTATATTATTTTTTCTTATGAAGAAATTATGTAAGCTTCAGGACCCCTTGCAATAGATTTGCTCCAGTTAAACTGCTCTTACTTAGCTCTTGTGGCCTCTAGCGGATGGCTTTGTTAGAAACTGGGAGAACTGATGAAACCAAGTCCACGGAGAAGAAAGGAAAATAATTGACATTTAAAACCTTAAGAACCGTTTGCTAATTGAAAGGTCATTTGCAGGAATACCTAAATCAAGTCTTCACCACATCCCTTTCTGGGAGATAGCATTACTGCCCTCCACCCCTGAAAGTGTTACGTCTCCCTGGGCAGTGAGAAAAGGGTCTCAGGAGCAGGTAACCTTTGCAGCAGGGGGAGAGGGAGAAAGATGGAGACTGGATTAGACTGAAGAACTTCAAGGGAAGGCAAACCCTTCCCCCACATTGAGAGAATGCTGTAACAATTCATTCAATTATGTTAAGCGCCCATTAAAGGAATTCTAAGCCCTCCCTTGGGCCATTTGCGTTCTATGAGATTGTAATTGTTTGAGAATAACCATGATTTCTTCTTTTGCCTTCAGGTGATTCTCATTTTGACAAAGCTCTATGACTATAACCTGGGGAGCATCACAGAGAGCTCGCTTTGGAGGTAGGTAGATAAATTGAGCTAATAATTACCAGGTTATTTAAACATGATGCCCATGACTGCTCTCCCCCGGTGCTTTCTCCTGGTGGGGAGGTTTGTGGCTGTGGGTACCCTTCTTTCCTGTATTTGTTGTTTCCGTGGGTTTGGGGTGTTTCTTCAGGCAGCCCTGACCCTGGCCTTCTTTCCAGACACCTGTTTTCGGTCACAGCTCTTTTTGTCAAACGGTTCATGATGTTGTCTTTATGCCTTTTGATTCCCCCAGTTCTTACTGCTCGGTGGGCTTATTGGGGCAGAAGAGCGAGAACTGAGGTATCGATGGAGAGGGCATGAACATGACCTCTGGGTCTGCAGACCCCGGACACACGGCCGCACGACACCTCAGAGACCCCTCGCAGGGTCTGTAGCTCACCTGTGTGCACACGCACTCAGATGCACACCTCCAGCTCTGGACTCCTGCTCTGTTGCTTCTCACATAGAGAATGTGCGCGATACACTTTATTCAGTGAATGAAACAGCTCCTTTATTGGGGAGTAGTCAAAGACAAAGTCCACAGAAACCCAAGCAGCTGTATTCTCTTCTGTTTTTCTTGGGAGCTATGTGTTCTGTTGTTCCTAAAATTCGCCTTTATTTATCTCACTCTGGAGAGGCTCTACTCCAGCAGTCCTTGTCCTTGTCCTGAGCCCACACCCCAGGACTCTCGAAGCCTCAGCGAACACTGTCTGTGGCTGCTCAAGCCTGGGGCACCTGAGCCTGGAAGAGGATAGAGACAAATCTCAGAGATAGTGGTCATGATAACCCCCCGCCCCCCACCAGCCTCTTCTGACTGGCGTGCCTTTAAAATGATGGTGTTGAATATCATTTCCGATCAGTTACCTCCAACACAGACATGAGTACTGGGCTAAATGGGTGTGGTCGCCCTAATAACAGAAAAAGGGCTCGTGGCCTCTGGGCAGGGTGTCCAACCATGTAAATCTGTGGGGGACTTCATCTCCTGTCTGTTCACAGTTGGCATGCCCAGTCGTCAGTCTCAGGGCTAAGGTCTAGAGAAAGAGTCTGTCAAATGAGCAGTCGTGGTAGATCAACAATGTTTGGGATGGGGATTTAATTTCCATAGTATAATGTGGTCACAGGGCCTGCACTAGAGGAGCCTGAAGTTGTCATGCAAGACAAGTCTCATGAATTAGATAGAGCCCTCTCCCCAAGCAATCTACCTTGTCGCATGTGGGGGTTGTGCATTAAATTTTGTTGAACTTGACAGTAGGCACAAGGAACCCTTAATACATCGTTATCTGCAGAGAAGAACACTAGTAGACCAAAGAAAAAGATCCTATTCTTTCTTTTGTATTTAGATATATACATTATTAATCTCTGTCAGCTAGCAGGTCATATACACGGGATTTCTGTTCCGAGGAGAGTACATAGCTGAATTAAAGTGTGGGAGGTTTGGTAGGAGCCTCAAAAGTACAGTTCTTTAATACATTGAGGGCCTGACCCCTGCAGTACTGTTCAATTCCCTACCCCCTCATCAGAATCTCCATGACTCCAAGCAAGCACATGCTTCCTGATGGGTTCTCTAACGTATGCACATAAAGGAAAGTCAGAGCCAGCTTTCATTCTGCAGTGCATCTGCCATATAAAGTGTAGTCGGCTTATTAGAAAATTAAAAGATACGCAATTCTGTCTCAGTGGGACAGGCTTTTTAGTAGCCCGCCGAACCCGAGCAGCGGGGAGGACACTGCACGGACACGGGCGGGCAGCTGGTCCCTGACCCTGTGGATGCTCAGGTTCAGCCTGCTTTCTTCTCTCCGTTGGGGCATCGTCACCAGCTTGGTGAGGGGATTAGTGAGACCAAAATGACTCCACATTCCAGTGGTAGCAGACCTCCCCTCTGAGGGAACTATTGCCAAGATTTAAGCTTGGGAAAGAGTGGCAAGAAAGACCTGCTTGGATTTTTAATCCTAGAATCACTTTCACTGGACTGTGTGTGTGTGTGTGTGTGTGTGTGTGTGTGTGTGTGTGTGTGTGTGTAAATAGACATATAAAATATGTATATAATATACATAAAGTACCTGCATAGCTTTACTTTTTGAATAGACCCACGGTAGCCATGTTTCACATGTCACTAGTCATCTATGTCACATGTTACACATGTCGTATATGGTAAATGACTACTGTGTATACTCTATACTATTAGAACTCCTTATGTATAGATTTATAGAAGAATTCGTGCCTTGGAGAACTTATCATTTAGAAAACGAGGAAGGAATTAGGGACATTTTTGGAACATTTCCCAAGTGCTTTGTTAGCATCTGCATTTTGAGCAGCTCTTGAGGTCTCTAGTTGGCCTTTAGGGAACCTTGTTGGGGGTGTTAGTCTAGAGGGACAGGGCTGGCCCGGGTGGGTCAGTGATGGGGATCAGGAAGAGGGGGTTGCGTGGTTCCACATGATCTCATTGCTGAAAGGATACTGGACCACTCACCCTGGACGCTTTCCCCTGCGCTTGCACTGTCTAATGAGAAAACCTGCCTGTTCCAAACAAATGGGGCTTATGAGTGGCACGGGGCCACTTTAAACGCGTCTCTGGCTCCCACAGCCCTGAATGTGGGCTGTAGCACATGGATGATGTTCAGTAAGGATCTGTTTTTGAACAGGACCGTGGATACTACAGTTTTATCTGTCCTGTATGGTCATCATCATCATTTAATCAACCAAGATGTGTTGATTGACTCCATTAAGCCTTATGTTGCTCTGGTCCAAAATGGGGAAGGTGGCTGAGGATGCAGATTAACGCACCTAGGCCGTGTCTTCCCGTGTTCATTGTTTAGAAGAGTCAACTCCTTGTGGACAGTTAAAGTGAGAGCGACCTGTCACTCGTATGTAACCTGTTTCATGTCCTTGTATTGAATACGGTACTTAAGCACCAAGGAAAACTGCCAGATCCCAGAAGGAGAGAAATAGAAGGTAAACAAACCATCTGTCGTACATAAGTGTTCTAATAAGGGTATGCATATCCTCTTTACTTTGCTCATGTATATGCTTTTTCTTCTCAACTGAACTTTAAGTCCTTAAACCAGCACCTTACTGGTTTAATGATAATGACAATGACGTTGGTGATAATGGTAGTAGTGACAACAGTAATAAAATCTAACTTCTGTTGAGCATTCACTAGGTGTTAGGCATGATACTAAGTGCTAGACAGGCATTAATACCTCCTCTCAATTTATTTGTACACTGTGCCCAAGATCACACAATTAGTAAATAATAGCTCACACACTAACAGACATGTTAGTTAATAGACCTCAATCATTTCACTGTTTATCTGTCTTCTGGAGTCCTGTCTGCCTTCAGGGTGGATCTTTCTCTACCTAAGAAAATAACCAAACACAATGTTAATTACATATCTGCATTTCAAAGCACCAAGGTGCTCTGAGTAGCTTTTTCCCTTCTCCAGAAAATTACTGGGCAACAGGGAAATGGCTTCTTGGCCAACAAATAGATACACAGACTTTTCAGTTGAGCCCTTATTCTTAACAGCACTTACCAGCTGAATAGTCCGAGGGGGGCAAATGGAAAAATACCTTTGGGGTGTTAGACCAGGAGAGAGAGGCAGCTGACCCTGTAGTGATGTCCCAGGGCTTGAAACCCTGTTGGGTCCATAAGCCCTGGGTGACAGAGTGAGATTCCTCTGCACCAAGTTAATGAGCTTTTGTTCCCAGTTGGTCTTGTCATTGATTACACCTTAATCCTGGAGCAAGTTGTTGATTTTGTTTTGTTTTGTTTGGTGGTGGTGTTAACTCAGGGAGTCAAGCTGAGAGGAAAGAGTCTGATCAGACACAGTACAATTAACTATACCTCAGAATCGTCCCCGCCTTACAATGGATTGATTAAGCTTTGAGATGTGGAAGGGCTGGTGCAAGAGAAGATGAAAAGTTAAGATAAATAAAATGTCAAAATCTAGATACAGTGTCTCTGAGAAGTAGTGTATTCATCTCTTCTCCCCTCTTGTGTCAGGGTAATCAGCACAGTACTGGGAGAGCCTTAGCTGGTGAGAAAGTCATAGGCTCTTTTAGAAGGAGCTGAAAGTATATTCTCCTAAAGTGACACCCAGCCTCAGTGCCTCTTTATCCAGAGTGTGACTGACATGGCTGACTTCTCATGTTCAGTAGCACCCCTTTTTCATATCTAGATGAAATGCAAGCCAGCTTGTGAACAGATCTCCAAAATGATGCACTTCTGCAGCAGCGTACCTGCTTGGGGCTGGTGCCAGAGGGATGGGTGGAGAGACAGAAGTATGATTAAAGTGCTGAAATGGGTTGGACTTTCGATTCACCTGTATACTGGAGCCAGCCTTGTTTCCTTTCTTTTTCCCGGCAAGTGGAGTCTTCCTGTTACATAAACTCTAGGATGTTATTCATCCCTGTGCCTAGACATGCTAGTGCCTTCCCAGTGGACCCCAAAAGAGAGTCACTCTGTAACCCCCCATGGAATCAAGAGGTGCTTTAGTTCTGAACCCTTTGGATTCTGGAATTTGGATTTTTGACTTCACAAATGCTGCTTCTGTCTCCGTATTTTGTCATTTGGAGCTGCTGGTGGTTCCTAGACTTACAAATGTTTGTCCTTTAAAAAAAATCTTGTTATTTTTTAATCAAAATGGAATGCACGCTCATTACAGAGAACGAGACAATGCAGAGGCACATTTAAAAATGCTAATGCAGGCATAATTAATTTTATTAGGCTTTGCAGATAATTTTGTTTTTGACAAGACCCACCCACCACCAGCAAAAATCTTCTGATGCACTGAAGGCTCAGATGATGGTCAGTGTTTTCTGTCAATAAAGTATTTTTAATTAAAGGTGTATGCATGTTTTTAGACATTCTGCTGTTACCAACTTAATGGGCTAAATATAAAATACACATGTGCTGGAAAAGGAAAAACACCAGAACTCACTTTACTGAAATACTTACTTTATTGAGGTAGATGGAACCAAAGCTGCACTATCCCCGAGGTACGCCTTTATTTGTATAATTTGACATCTGCATCTGGTTTTCCTGGGGTTGACACTGTCACGAGTGATTCTGTCCATATTTTCATGATTAATTGAAAAAATGCCAACAGTTATATGCATATCTCAGGACTGGTTTTTGTTTGCTTAAGAAAATAGGAATAACTATTCACAGGACTCTGACAATGCAATTTATTTTACTCACCAATGAATCATGATGAACATATTAAAAAATTCATGTTTCTAAGAATCACGCGATGTAAATCTTGTTTATTGAATTAAACAACTGTGTGTTTAGTTAACTTCTGTAGTGTGTCTTGAATGCCATGAAGTGTTCTCACTGCTTTCTGTCCTCATAACAACCCTATAAAATAAAAACCCACTGCTAGTAACCCAGGGTTATAGATAAGAAAAGTGAGACTTAGACAAATTAAGTACCAGTGGTTATGCCTACATTTCAGGAAGTGGCAGAGCTGATCTTGTGTCTTTAAAAGCCTAGGTTATGCTTGCTCATCCATCCATTACCTTTTTAATGAACCCCTTAGCTAAGTCTCACAGGATTTTCTAATACAGAGAGTGTTTCAGGTGTTTACATAAACATGTGGACCTTTTCTTAATTCCTGTAAAGTACTACAGACTCTGAAAGGTGATGCTTCCATAGCTAAAGTAAATTCATATGTAATGTTAATTGATTGAAAGATGACTTTCCAAGAAGGTTGGAAAATTCTTATGTCCAGACAAAGTAATAGAGTTGTATATTTCCTCATGTTGTCACCAGTTTCCAATACCCATAATTTGTCTAGTCCTTTGAGTGAAAGCGACGTCGTGATCCCAGTGATTTTTCATGTGTCCATTGCTTTGTGTCACTGTTGACAGGTCCTTCCCTTCCCCCAAATCAGGAGAATTGTTCCTTTCTCCCGAGATGCTCTATGTATCTTTGTGTTAGAAAGGTAATATTTATTTGATTCAGTTTAATAAACATCAACTAGCTTTCTACTTTATGCCAGGTACTCTATCAGATATATACTAGCAATCAATATACAAGTAAGAAATTTCCCTCTTTGCAAAGGTTCAATGTCT
This sequence comes from Solenodon paradoxus, assembly GCA_004363575.1. NCBI lineage: Eukaryota > Metazoa > Chordata > Mammalia > Eulipotyphla > Solenodontidae > Solenodon > Solenodon paradoxus. Next base: position 97,402 of record RJWH01002071.1, on the reverse strand, counting down.
AGCAAAGGGCAGATACTCAGCAGGTAATCATAGAAGTGTGCCAGAGGTGGTGTCGAAGTTATACACACATTACTGTTGGTGTTTGTCTGTTTCCATATTGGCCTCAAAGGCTGTGACCATGTCTCTATTTTTGTTTGCTCAGTATCTCAAACAGAACTTGGCACACATCAGTATCATGAAAAACTTAAAATTTTTCCTTAGAACTAATATTTTAAGGAATGACTTAGGATCTCTGAAGGCCAGGTCTGTATCTTATATTCATTTATATCCTCATTCTTTAACCCAGTGCATTCCATGTAGAAGATACTGCTTTGAATAATGTGCTACATTTTCTTAAGAAATGCCATTTTACTACATTCAAGAAGTAAGAATACGACCAGTTCCACATGTGAGAAGTCCAGATTCAAGCTGAGGAATCTGATGACATCTGTAGAATAGGATGCTTGTCTTTTAGCCCCATGGTTTTAACAGTCTTCTTAAAAACCCACATGAAGGCTGTTTCTACAAGGATCTTCTGCCTAAAGATCAGCAGACCTTCCTGGGATATCTATGAAACTGGCCTCAGATTGCATCTCTGCATTCCTCATTTGCTTCAGTCTTCTGAACTCTCCACTTCTTTTAGCAAGTAAGGAATTAGTTGTAACAAAGGCAATCATTGGTTTACGTTCTGATAACTTTATCAGCCCAGGAAATAAGTGGAGAAAATTTTACTAAAGAAAGAAGAGTGAGTGGCATTCCAATATCCAATGTGATTGAGATCTCAGAAATGTTCGAATGTTAAATTCCATTTGTTGACATTGCCTCTGAACACCACATGGGGGGCTCTTACATCTGTGGAGTCCCAAGATCTGTAGATTGCCAGCACCTATTCTTTGACAGAAGTCAAATGCTTTCACACCCTCAGAACTCCTCCGAGTAACTTCTTACTCACTTGGTGTTTTGGTTTGTCCTTTGATGTCAACTTGAACGTGTTATTAATTAGTAATCAGAGTGGGGATTTAATGCTCTTTGAGTGGAGAGCTCTATACTCGGCACAAAGAAGGTCAGAAGATATCCAGGACACAATTTGATTCTCAGGTTTTACATGAATTAATTATTCAGTCATCATGACTACATCTTCCTCATTTTTCAGGGATTTGACCTGAATACCACTTCATTTTTAAAGAGTGATTTACATCCATCTTTTGAAAAAGAAGTCCTCTCTCTCTCTTTCTACCAGTAATTTATTTCATCCATGCATGTGTCATGATCCATAGTGAGTTGATTTATTACTTGTCTATTGTCTGATGTCATCACCAGAATATAAGCTCCCTGAGACTAGACCATGTCTGTTTTACTTCCCATTACATCCTGAATGCCCAACAAGGTGTCTGGCAGGCAGACACTCAGCTGAGTTTTGTCAGACTTAAATGTGTAAATAAATATGTTCTCGTAATCATGTTAAATGGTGTGAATCCTGATATGAATAAGATCTGATTGTCAGCCCTGAGGAATTCACAGACTGCTGGAGGAGACAGATAAATAAAAGAGAGATTATATTGCTGTGCTAAGTGCCCGAATAGAGGTGCTATCATATGCTCTGGATTCAGGGAGAGAAAGTGTCCTGGATGAAAGGCTACCTGAGCTGAATCTTGAAGAACAAGTAGGAATCAGACTAGTAAAGGATAATGGTTAATTTGGGGTGCACATTGTGTTCCAGGCACCTTTGGGTGCTCATTTCATAACGTGTCGAGGAACGTACACTAGACCACAATAGAGTCTGTGTGCGAAGTGACATTTGAAGATTATTTAGGAAAAGTAGGAACGAATCACTTGTTTTGAAATATTCTGACACTTATTCTAGAAGAACTAAAGTGTATTCAACAGTTTGGGGCAAGGAAAAGACAGAATACAATGTGAATTTTAGAAGATTATCTTGGTGTCATGTTGAGGATTTACTTGGAAAAGAGTCAAACTGTTGGCCATGAGAATAGTAATCAAAGAAGTAAGAAATAAACAGGGATGACTTTTTTATGGTGTGATGGAATGCAGTACGGAATTTGGAGGTGGTGGGAAAAATGAACAAATCCAGTTTAGCATCAGAGGGGAATAAACGTATATCTCCAGCGATTTCCCTGCTTTGTCTAAGATCGTCCAGTGGATGGTCAGGTTACTTACTGAATAATCTTCCTCTCTGATACTACTGATTGCCCATAGCTAGTGAAGGAGAAAAGGGTATGGAGACAACTCTTTCAAGGAGAAAAACTGAAGTGAAATAAAAGAATTTAAAAAAATGACATGATTTTGCATAGAAGAAATCCTTGATTAAGAGAGCATCTTCCTTTTCTTATGTGAGGACAAACCTGAACATGTTCTATGGGGATAAAATCAGTGGAAAGAGATTGAACATCTCGTATTGTGAAGGACAGAATTGAACTGTTGATGGTGAAACTGATGTAGCGTGTGCCGGGGCTGATGTACAGAAATGCACGCCGTCAACCCTTGTAATGGCATCATGTGTTATTCCTGCAATACATTTTGTACCAGGAGATTGGACACATAGGGCACCTTAGGAGAGAAGAGAACTGGTAGAGATCTGAATGACAGAGAGGATATGAGTTTCAAGCTTCTGTGGGGAAGTATCCGGCCACGGTAGAGGAGGGTGGGGTGCAGAGGGGGCAGAGGAGCAATGTCTCTTTCCCTGTGCAGGGTGGCCAGAGTGGGGCACGCATAGTTCAGTTTCCTGGGAAACAGGAAGTGGAGGGAGCCTTTGCCATTTGGGTGTGCAGTGAATGACAAATGGACTTGCCAAGAATGGTGACAATTCAGAAGAGCCACTGAGGAGCATGGAGAGACCTGCCGAGAGATGTGTGGGTGCCGTGCTGGTTGGTCATTGTTAGATCCTGGCAGGTCTGAACCGGGCCCACAGGGCTGTGCTTTTGCTCCAGTGAGTCTTGCTTTCTCAAAAATGCAGCTGGTTTTGTTGCTCTAGAAAAACGATGAAGGGTAGGAGAGCAAAGGGGCTGAGGAGGTGGGACACTAGAGGAATGGATCTGAGCTAACTTGAGAAGAAGGTGAAGGTGGGAGGTTGACGGAGGACAGACAGGAAACACGACCCCAGTGCAAGCATGTTTAAATGCCTAAAATCCCCTAAGAAATAATACCGAGGAGTGTGAGTTTTTATAATACTAAACTTAGATCCTGGGGATGCTGTGAAAGGGAACTGGTCAGAGCAGGGGTTGTTAATCAGAAAAGGCTTTTTTTACTAAACTGCTTTTAGGAAATCCACTCAGCTCTGTCGGAGAAGTGCAGCAGGTGTGTGGAGCAGGTGGGTCTGCCTGTCAGGAGCCCTGTGGTTTGGAGTGAATGACAACTCACCTCCACATCTTCTGGGAACACTCAGCATCCTTCTCTCTTTTAGTTACAGGAGATTTTCTCCAGGCGGCTTGTAAGTTCAAGATCTAAGACGTGTGCATTAATCACAGCTGGTCGTCACGATGATATCTTAATGCAGAGAGGGACCACCCAAATGTTACTTTCAAGCGACGCTGATTTCCTCTCTGCTCCTTGTATATTGAAAAGTCAATTTTTTGGAGTTTAATTGTCTGGACTCCGTTGACCTGGCTTTGGCTCCCTCTCCCACTCCTGTGGGGTATTCCCACACAGTGACTTTGAGTGCTCCCTTTGCTAGAATTCTCACTAATGGATGATCAGTATTTGTTTGAGCCATGGTGAGCTCTTTGTAGGGGCTGCCAAATAAAATGTGCCCTTGGAAGACCATTCCATAAACAGGTCAGCACTTGGGCTTGAACCTTGGACTGTCTGGGCATGAATCCAGTTTCTCTCCATTTTAATCTCTCAACATGATGTCCTCATTAAAACAAGGGGCTGCCATAGTATTTATCTTATAGGATTAAGGTGGCATTTATGTTAAATATGCATTGCCTATTGGACACAGTAAATAATACAAAAAAAAAGAAACAAAAATGTGGAGCCTGGTGCTTCTTTACTTGGAATGCCTTTCTCCTTCTATGCTATTTGTCTAATAAAAATATTGATTACCACTTATACTGATGATTTACTGAATGCCATACTCTCTCCTAAGAGCTTTATATGTATCAGCTAAATTAAGCCTCTCAGTAATCCCGAGTTTGGTACTATCATTCGGCTTGTTTATGGAAGAGGATGCCTGTGTGCCATGTGTCATGAAGAAACTAAGCAGTAGAGAGAAGATCACATCTGAGCAGACCGTCTCCAGGGCTCAGGCTTTGAATCCACAAGGACCATCTCTTATGTGACCTCACCACTGCTTCCCACACAGTGAACCAATTATTGCTCAGGTACTAACTCTTTCAGTTGTACTTTTTTTTTAAAAGGTATTTGCATTGCAAGACCTTTTTTTGTATACTTATTACCTTTACCAGAATTATTTTGCAGGTTTTCCATAATCATTTTTACCCATCTATCCCCAATGCCCAGTACAGTTCTTGGCCCCTAGTCACTGTTCAGTACAAAGATGCGCCTGGATACATTTATTGAAGAAAGAGAATTTTTTAGATTTTCTTTGTTTTAAGGAAAGGTGTAGGAAGAAATGAAGGTGAGCAGAGGCAGGCAGGCTGGACGAGAGAAGAGAAAGATGCACTTTATTTTATTTAGTTGTTCATCTTGCTTGTTCCCCTATGCCTGGGACATGAAGCTGTGTCCCTGGGATGTATGTGAACCAAACTGGCTGAAGAGGGCTGACCAAACCACTTCTCTGCCAGGGCACACTGATTTTTTGATTAAAAAAAACATTCCTATGCCAGGATTTAATTGATGTAAACCGGTCTCATACTCTATAGTGCAAGTAATCAAAGGTTAGCAAAAGGAAGTTTACTCAAATGCCAGGCCTTGCTCTAATTTTATTGTTATTGCGTTACAGGAGGTGACAAATAGTAATTTAACTTCAGCGGGTAGATTGACACCATTACGCTGCCTGTCATAATGATAATTCCATGAGGGTTGGAAGCTTGTATGATGGCAAAGCAGAGAAGATTTGTTCCTGTTAGAGTCTCCCAGTTTCTCTTCCTTCTGCACGCACTTTGTGTTGTCACTGGAGAATTCGTTTTAGGTGGGGGTGGGGGGAGCACCTTTATTGATTGGACTCAGCTGTGGGCAGCGGCCGGGGAGATGTGCCTGTCGATGAAGCTGTCATCCAGATTGCGGGTGCCCCACTTTGTGTCCCAAAACAGAATGGGTAGAAGCGGCACTGCTGGAACATTTTGGAAGACCCTTTTTCTTATTTCAGGTGAAGCTACCGAAATTCTGTATCCGTAAATCAAGCTGGGACACTTTTGGCTGTGCTCTCCGCTTTCCAAGGGAAGTGGCGTGCTGAAGAATTATTCCTCAGCACGTCCTTCTTTCTTTCTCCTGCTGGGATGTATTAGCGAGGTCATCACCTTTGCTTTATTGGCTTCAAACAATCTGTGATTGCAGAGGATTATGACTTCTTAGCTTGCAGAAGCAAGAGATGCAATCAATTCATGAAAGGCACAGGACCTTTTTATTTTTTTTCTCTTAAAAAATGTATATTTATTTCTGCCAGCATTTCTAGGGATTGAGACTTGAAGGAGCTTTCTGAAAAGAATTTATCTTTGAATGTCCTGCTTCCTCGCCCCTTTCAAATAAGAACATTGAGTCAGGCCAATGCGAACTGAGCTTTCACTCTGTTTTAAAGAAAGGAGGTGACTTTACAAAAATATTTCTTTCCCATCCCTAACTCTAAACCAAATTAATTTAGAAATTTAAACTAAACTCATACTCTTGCAAATAACTGGGACTTGTATTAGCCATGTCTACAGAGTGATGGATAAATTCTCTTTGGTAGGGCAAAAGTATTTTTTGTATGAAAACACTAAGAACTCAATTATTTGTTGTGTTAGTGGGTTTCTCATTTGCATTCTCACTTACAATGTCATCATCTCCTAACGTCCAGGATCAACCTTTCTCAATTTATTGCCCATCCATCTCCCAGGCAGGAATCTATCTCTTCTGTTGTCAAGGGAGTGTCAGGATTTAAACTCCCCTCTTCCTTCTGCGTTGCCTGGGACATTTCCTCCTTTGGGTTGTAGTAAGAAATCCCATTGACCCGTCTCTTCAAAACTGAACGAACTTGTTATAACTTAGAGACCATGCTTTGACCAAAGTGCCATGGGTCCCAACTCATCTAGACTTGGCAAACGCAGCTTTGCTGACACTGAGTTCTTCCAGTTACTGCTGCAATCTTGATAGAGGTCTGGCCTCTGATTTCCCCTTTCTTGGTGGCTCTCGAAGTCAGAGGCTGATGCTCTGATGCTAAGATGATATGTGGATCTTTGGACTCTGCCTACTTCTACCCGTTTTTTGTTTCGGTCAGATTTACAGTATCTGAAAAACTTACAACTTTTTATTCAAAAGGGCCCTAGCTCACTTACTCTTTGGAGAGTCTCAGCACACCCTGAGCTGCTCTTCCAGTCACCAGGGAAGCAGAGGAATGGGGTCAGGGGCAATGAAGTCAGCTGTTGTGTGGACTCCAGGCTGCAGGGAACAGCAGAGAGTGTCTGCTCCCCCATGATCCTATGTGCCGTTAGCCTCACTGGCCAGCGTGGTGGCCTCACATACATTAACTAGCCACCTTTGCTTTTGGCGACCAGTTCGTCTGTGTTCTCTAGGTACCATGGTGCAGATGTATCAGACTGAAAATTAGGCCCATTACTCTTATTCTGAAGACTCACTGAAGTAGGACAAATGTCAAGGTCCCGGCACCAATCTACTGTATGAAAACAAACATCAAGCTGATGGGCGGGTGGTGGTGAGTTGAACCCCTAAACTAAGCCCTCTCAGATGAGCAGATGGAGATTATGAGTTGGGTTCTTCTTCTGGCCACTTCCTGTACCTCCTTTATTCAGTGATTTGACATTTTTCTGCCTGCCGACAGTCCCTATGTCCACTGGAAATCCTGCTGTTCTTCCTTTCTTTATGGATTCTTTATGGAGAAAATAGAGTTCGGATGGCTACTTCATCAGTTCAAGTCTTAGTTCACGTGGTGCTCTCAGGCCCTCAGTCTTCTCAGCTAGTCTGTGGCGCTGATGATACTCCAGCATTTTGATTCAAGAGAACACACATATGTTAATTGAAGATTAGATTGAGTTTCCATTGTATTTAACCAAGGGTAGACATTTACCCCAAACAGGGTGGTCACTGAGAAACGCTGGTGACTTTATCTGTGCCGTGAGTATCCTGACATGTCAGAGCAGTCTGCTGTTTTGAGTTCTTATACTGCTTCGAGAACTGAGGCTTACATTATTGTCAAGAACAATATTGGCTTTTGATGCTTCTTTTTAAGGCAATGAAGATATCTTTGTCCTCTGGGGCTTATACCAAACCTGGCTTCATCAGGCCACCTCTGATCTCTGGAGGAAGTCAGAGTCTAGTAAATTCCTCAGCAACGCCTCTGCCTTCACCTTCCCAGTGTCCATGGAAATCTAACCCCCACCAGGATCTCTGAGAGTGGTTTATTATGAGGAAAATGTATTTGAAGCTTGAAGCTTCATGTGCATCTTAAGGACTCATTAAAGGCAAGTTCCCTGTATTATTAATGGCATTGTCCACATGTCCTTCCTTTCTTGATGACTGGAGGTATTAGTATTGATCCATTGAAAGAGGTACGCAAACTAAAAGAAAGTGTTTTAGATAAGCTAACCAAATCTAAACTCCTGTCTGAGACACTCAGGTGTCTCTTCATTGCATTTCATCTCCGTTTTGTGTTGTTTGCAGGCATGTAGGATTTGGGGAAATGAGTTAGGAATAACCCTGTTGTTTTGGCCTAAGAGAATCATGCAGCTACTACCCATAGAACACCAACCAGGACCTGCATGGAAACAGGAAAGAACATGCTCGTGGAGCACTTCTGTTACAATGGATAAGTTGGAACCCAGTCAAAAGTTAGCAAGTTGGGCATTGAGATTTTCAGTAATGAATCAGTATGTAAGAATACGAGCTTCCTGCACCATACTGCAAAGACCGCTGTAGCAGATTTTCAAGAGGTCATAAAGAACAGCTAACATTCGAATGTGCTCTGATCAGATGGTGACAGGCATGTGTATTCAAAAGAACTGAGCTTACAGGCTGCTTCTTTATAAAGTTAATTCTTAGGTTTCAAAGTACTTTCTAGAAATGTTCAGCATTCTAAATGAAAATTGAATAAGCGTCATCTGCTTGAGTTTTCCTTAAACTTTTGCAAATATCATTGAAATATTAAATCTGTTGGAGACATCCCTATTTTGGTGAATCCTATGTTAAACAAATAGCCTGTCCTCTGTGAATATGTCTCTGTTCCGACTGGAACTCAGCATTACTAGTGTGACTTAAGCAAATTGTTTTATTTCATAGCATCTTGGGCTCCCCATCTTACCATAAGAAGAAAAATGCGTAGTAGAAAGATCAATGCTCAAGCTAGCTTTAAGGTTCCTTCTTTAAAAAAAAAAAAAATTGTTTCCCCTAATATTTGCCTGGATCAAAGCAGATGACCTCATCTATTTTGGAGGGCAGATTAGAAAACGATACTGCCAGGATTTCTCCCACTTCTTGTATTTTTCCCCTTACATGTGTTTATCATAACTCAATATAAGGTGATGAGAGATAGACAGAGGCAGGTAAAGTCATTCTCATTTTGCAGGTAGGAAATCTGATATTTTACAATTACTACTTTAGAAAATGCATATCCCAACTTAAAATAGCAGAACACAGGTGATTAACTTGGCTAAGTCCCCTTCGTCGTTGAATCTTAATTTCTGTATCAGTGTCACATACAGGGTGTGATAATAATTCCATCCATTAGAGTTGACAAAACATGCTAAGAGGCTGTCTAGCACATAGAAGTTGAGGTAGATACCTGTCTGAGGCTCAGGTCTTCTGATTGTAAGAAGAGAGACAAGCTCCTGCGAGCCTGCTTCTTTATTGGTGAGCTAGGTATTCCAGATTTCTTTGTTAAGGTTGTGATACACCTCGGGTGGGATTAGCATCCCATTTGCTCTGAACATTGTGAAGTGCTCATGATCTCCCCTGCTCCTTACTTGGTTGTTGGAACAGGGAAACCTTGACCTCCGTGTTTTCTTCCACTGTGGCAGGGGCGCCCTCGAAGCAACTCTCCAAGGTTCATTGTCGTTCCTTGTAGCCGTTCCTTGTAACTCTTTGTTAAGTGTTGAGTTGGCAACTCTCTTTGTCTTCTGACGCTGGAGCAGAGAACAATGCCTGTCCCGTGGTGAGTGCTAGAGAATCATCTCTTTAATAATTCAGGGAATTAATAAATCGCCGATGTTAATTGCACTTCTGTTTAATTGAACATATGACGGGCAATAGGCTAAGTACATTTCATGCCCACTGGCTCTAAATTCTGGGCGCATTAGAATATCCTGGGGAGCTTTTAAGAATGGCATATGTGTGGCCCTATGCAAAACTACATTGGATTGAAATCTCTGGGACTGAGCCTAGGACATCGGTAGTTTAAAATCTGCCCAAGTGATTTTAATGAGTGAGACACACACAGACTCACTGAACTCGTGATCCCTTGCTTTCCTGGGATTTGCCTGACTGGGCTGCTCAGTAAGGTTGCCCATTACTTACTTCTGGGTATCCAAGTTTCACTGAGCATGTTCTCCCTTCTTGCTATTTGTCGTGGCTAAAATATTCCACATTAACAAGGATGCAAATTTATCATCCACATTAAGAGCATAATCTCGTGCATCTAGTCTTGAAATGCAGTCGTGCTGTCCATGTAAATCATAGATGTAAATCCGTTTGTAGTATGAAAGAAAGCATGTAAATCAGGATGGAGAAAATTAATGTTGACACAGATCACTGAAGGGTTGTAAATTGCAGAGGCCAGGGTCTCGGACTGTTTTCAGAATCACAACTATTAGGTCTTCTCTTTCTAACATTAAGAAATCAGGAGACAGTGCCTGGGAGATGGTTGAAATTGAAGGCTTATTCCTGTTTAACTATGTGGCTTGCAACTGTGTTGGCAAAAACCAGCAAAAAAACCTGCCATCTCAGTAGAAGAGAGGGCTCACCTTGAAGAGGCTTCTGATCTGGTGGAGCGCTTAGCAGACCAGCTCATTCCTGTGTTTGTTCAGAGTCCTGAGAACAGAACCTTGTCTGGGGTGTTGCTTTGTTTTTTCTGGATGTTTAGCATTTTCATTCTTTTCTCCTTCCCAAGTCCCACTTACGTGTCATTTTGTCCAAGCAATGACGAAGTCCTGTTGTAGACAGACACACATGTACGTGGTGAGGGCGAGGGGGAAAGAGCACTCTCACTCAGAGGAACAGCATCTCCTTTTATTTTGTCAGCCAATGGCAAAGGGGAAATAATAACTCAAATCCCAGGAGTGGCGTGCTGGGGGGACAGCAGTGAGATACTTTAAAGAAGGATGGTTAGATGCCAAATGAGTGGTCTCAGGCTATCAGCAGCCCAGTGTGAAGTTAGTTTTATTCAGGGCAGTGGTTTCTACTCTGTTTTTAAAAACCTCAGGTTGTCTCCCTGTATGTTAAAAAAAAAAAAAGTCATACAATTCTAAAAAAATAGTAATATTCTTGCAGAGTATGTTAACACCTAGTAGGCTTTTTGCAGTGAATGTGGAGGAGGAAGGAAATTCAATTACTGTCATTGTACTAGAAATGAGGGACCAAAGCCAGGAGTCTCTTTGACTTAACCGTTTCCCCAGTGTCAAAACCAGTGTCCCCAAGTGCGGGGCTTTCTGTTCCTGTTCCTAGGGAAGAATCTATCTCCCAGTCCAGACAGTTTTCATGCCTTTTTGCCACATGTGACCCAGAGTTGATGTTCCTGTTTCCCTTTTGTTTCTTTGTGCTCTTACCTTTGATTCTGGAAATGTTTCTAAAAATAACGGAGAATAGTTAATAAGCACCTTGGCAGGCAGGAAAAAAATGAACTGCCGCGCATTCATTTTGATAGACGGCGCTGTCTGGAGATAATTTTCTAGGGCAGAGCGCTGCCATCCGTTGCCCCACAAGAAGGACTTAGCCCTGATCTTAAACGAAAATCATTCTGGGAAGTTTCCATTATTCATAAGGCGACCAGGAAAACTGCAGGAGGCCGTCCCGTGATGCCTCTCTGCGCAGGGGGCGCTCCGGTTCAGGAGTTAGAAACAATCCAACATCTGTCTTTGTGCATTTGGGTAGATTGCCAACTTTCAGAGGAAGAACTTTACACTGGCGTCCAGCATGGAGACACAGAGGACTGTGCCCTTATTACCGAATCTTTTCCCTTCTCACACACTTTTCCCAGTGAGTTTTGAAACGCGGCTCTTCGGAAGGCTTGTAGCTCCCTCGCGTTGAATATACTTCGTCGCTTTTCTCTCTTGCCGCTGCTGTAAACTGTTGCATGACAGGACAATGACTCTTTGTACGTCCCTAGCTTACTGGAGTGCCTGGCAAATGAGGTAGACTCATTAAAATTAATTCAGTGAATGACGGGCTGAATGAATAAATATCCAAAGGATATTTCTGAAATTCTTTAGGTAGGAGGTGAGTGAAATCTACTCCCAACTGTTATTGACCTGCAGAGTCTTCCAGGAGAGGAAGGGAAGGACAAGGAGTTCCCCGCCTCTTCTTGAAATTAGGAAATCAGTCAGCCAGCCTGTATTTATTTTCCTGGAATTCTACTCCACCACCTGTGACTTTTCCAGAATCCCTCACCTGTGCTTTGTGAGGAAGCTAAGGCCGCAGTGCTTCCATTAATATACCGCATAGTCTGTTCCACTACAGTCGGACTGTAGAAAACTCTGATTGCAAAGCTCCTGTGAAATCTGCTGAGATTATCTTGCTGCTGGAAGATTCTCTCACTTCTGCCATTGATTCCTAAGGCCTTGGAACAGACATGATTTGAAGACGAGGTCACGGTCAAACATTAGTGTATGAGTTTTCCTAGACTTTTGATCTAAATTTCACTCAGAGCCTGAGCCGATAAACAGTGTGATTAACAAAAAAAATCACTCAGATCAAAAAAAAAAAAAAGTTCTGACTCCTAAGAACTACATTGTCTTTCCTGTTCCTATTAAGGAAAATACTAAAGGACACAAACCAAACGCAAGCATGGGCGTGGGTAGATTTCCCCCCCTGTCGGTGCGCTCTGTGCGCTGTTTTCTTTAATACACAGACAGTAATTTATAATGAGTTGCAGAAATGCATACATACATGCATAAACCTACAGATGCCAGCTTCTGCGTATTCCCTGTGGCAAAATGAGGCAAGGCTAGCAGAGGGTTCTGCAAATAATTTGTATTCAGATATACAGCAGTCCTGCCACTTATTTTGCAGGGTAAACTGATGACTGTTTACTCTAAGCATAATGACTCTGCTAGGAGTGACCTTTCCTGGCGATTTTCTAGCCAATCAGTGTTAACCCTTTAATTAATTAATTTTCATAAGTGAAAGGGGCCCTCCCACTCCTTTTCCCTTAGCTATCATTCATTTTATACCAGAATCAAAATTATGAGTTGAGGAATTTTAATGACCATACATCATGTATTTTCATCTTTCTTGCTGGCATCTCAGCAAGTGATTGTTCTGATTTTTTTTTTTTTTTTTACTCTCTCTCGTGTGCGTGTTGTGTGTGTGTTGCCCTCTCTGGCGTGTGTGTGTGGTCATTTGTTTGTTATAGAAACCTTGCTGACTGCTCCAGAATGTAGCCGGGAACAGCAGCTTAAGTGACAAAGTTTGATTTTCCATCCACCCAGGATAGGAAAACAATGGAGGGAAAATGAAGCAGAAATTTTGCAATATAGCTTTTCCTGGGTGATCTACTTTTGCAGAAACTGATTAGGCCTCTGATCTGTCTCGGTGTGACTTTATCATTAGAAAGAGGGGAAAAAAAGAAAGTAAGAGACAGTGACTTTTCTTTCACAAAGGCAATTTTAATAGGAAGAGTAACTAAACACAGACCATATCTCGGTGGATCTCAAGTTTTCACTAATGGGCCATTTCACATCATTTGTGTTCTAATATTTTGGGTACTTTTTATTATGATTTGAATTTTTACATTAACTCTGTACATCTAAGGTAGCCCTGCATTTAATGTATGGAAGATGGCAAAAGGGTGAACAGTGTACAGTTTCTAAGGAATTTAGAAATCTTTTGTGGAAAAATTCATTCTCTTGCGATCTGTGATATATAATCCCCTTCTATTCCTTTTCAAAGGCTAATCCACACTTGAACATGATGCACTTCTTAACCATGGAAACATGCTCATGGAGACAAAGTAATACAGGAAGAACCGGTCATTTCTCACCTGTGCCTTCCCTGTATCTGTTTTCATGTGTCCCCCTCAGCAGCACACTTTCATCGTGGTCTTTAATTGACTCTTACTGCAAGTAACAATAAGAATTTCTCTTTTCCCAGGAAATTACAAATGATTATAAAAAACCTGGGTTGAGTCTATTAATAAAATGCTTAATGTATTAATGTAATAACTATAAGGTATGTGCTTTTTGTATTAAAATATGACTGCACATTCACTGTAGAAAAACACTTGAAAAATAGAGTAAGGTTGTTACAAAAAAGGCAAGAGTGGAAAGAAAGGTAGATGGAGGTGTGTGTTGGAATGAGAACCGTCTCCCATCCCTCTGGGAGAGTCTTCCTTTTCCTTACTCCTCCCAGGAGAACAGAACACCTCTGCCTTTAGTCCCCTGCTCAGATGGGTTCTGCTTCTGAGGCCCAGGCCCTGGTCAGAACAGAATCCTTCATTCTCTTCTGTCTGTCCATTCTCCCATCTACCTGCCTGACTCAGAAAGACCCTACCTGCAGCCTCTTGCCTTAAGTTTTCTTCCTCTGTTTTGTTCCTGGTTGCTGATAAACTCTCGCTAGTCACTGTCCTAGGCATTAATCCTTGACTCGTGTCTTAGGTTTATATTTTTCCCTTAGAAATAGTTTGGAAAGAATAGTTATGATCGAAGACCATTGATTACTATTATCTTAATACTGCAAAGTTCATTAATAATTCTTTCATTTCAGTGTTAACAATTGTTAGATTGGTGTCTGTTTATACACTGGATGAGATTTTATAGTTTACTTTTGCCTCCTTTCTTTTTTCCTAATATTTTATTATATTTGTTTTAGCCATATGAGATTGTCAATTTGGGACCATTTTTAAATTATTAATGGTTCAATTTACTAATACTGAGTACTCAATTAAAAATTACTTTATAGTTTGCTAACTACTCGACCCAGATCCTATCATTTATTTCTCACAACAACACACTTGAATAATTTCTCTTTTTAATTCCAACATTTCACATGAGACAATTGGGACTCAGAAAGGGAAAGTGACTGGTTCAATATTAAATGACCAGTAGGGAGACACACCAATATCAAAATTCAGTTCCCTTTGACTCTAGAGTTATTTTTAATGATGCACGAATTATTTAAGAAGTACATATTCTGAATACTGCTTAATAGCTCATTATATGAGTCTACTTTAATATCTTTATCTTCAAAATATTAAAACCCCAGCTTCCTCTTTAAAGTGTTTCTATATTTCCATCCCTATGAAGAATATTGTAATGAACCTAACCGCCCCACCCCACCAACATATATATGCTTTAGCTGGGATCAAATGCCTTTTCTGTAACAGATCTACTCCTGTGTTTTGCAAAGATTGAGACTATCTAATATGAGCCTCAAGATTTACCAACAAGGAAGTTTTATCTTTTTGGAAGTCACCTTTTACTTTCAAAGCGTATTATTTTAGAATATTTAAAATGGCAGAGTCCCCATAATGTGTTTCTAGAAAACGTGAAGTGTGTGCACACATTTCCAGGAACACAACTATTTTAGGGAGCCTAATACACCTGTAGCTACAACTGCTTCCCAACGTCAAGAGCATCTTCAGAAAATCATGGGCTTTGCTTCTTCATGGAGCATATTGTCTCTCGGGCTCTGGTATTATCCTCAGAGAGACAGGACAATTGTTTTCTATTGTGCTGTTTTTCTGGGAAGGAACAATTTCATCATAAAAACAGAAATAGACTGGAAGCAATTATATGTGAAATGCTGCGTGAACAAATTTCAGGTTATCTAGACATAAAAGGAAAAACTAATTGTCTGGGCTGAAGCGTTCTCACTTCTCACAAGCAATTGTCAAATGAAGGGAACAGTGAGGGGGGAAAATTGCTGTTCCGAGTTGGAGAGACTCTGGCTCTGGTCCTGAGGTCTAAACGGATTATGTATCAGTAAGCAAGCTTGAGGGCATCAAGAGGGGCTGTTATTAGCCTGTGTGTTCCAAGCCAATTTCATGCTAAGCAGGGAGCCAGTGTAATTTGGGTGGTAAGTGTCTGCTGGAGGGAGAGTCAGTTGAGTGATGGTGGTCCCATCCAGGAGCCCCAAAGCAGAGAGTAAATACGGTGATTTGGACAACTAGCCATGCAGCAGGACAGCATGTGTGGTGGCCAGCAGTGGTGCCCTCAGGAAGCCCGAGGCTGCTCTGACTTCAGAAGCAGCCTGGCTAGTGGGAGGGACCTTTTACTTTCACAACAAAAACCATCATAGAAGACAATCACTTCTAAAGTTTGTGAGGTCTCACCTGCTCCGATATTACCAGAGTTTTTGTCTTTAATTTGGAAGAGCTGAATGATTGCAAAAGGATGTTTAAAATTACGATTTTGTTATTATTTTTATTTTTAAAAAGTCATACTCATTTTAAGATATTGACATTTCTCTATGTGTGTGACACACCGCACCCGCCCACAGAGTTCTAGTGGCCTTTCCCACCATCCGTTTCCTCTCGCCTTTCCCCTCCCAGCAGCCATCATCTTGTGTCCTGTGTATGCAAAGTTGATTATTACAAATGCATACAATATGATGCATAATATAGGATTGAAGAGCAAAAGTACAATTTAAAAAATGTTTGAAATAGATAGGTTTCCCAAAGTGTGTGTGTTATTTCCTGAGTATAGACTTACCTAGTGAGTGAGCAAATGGATTGCCATTTTGCATAGGTCAGAACATAGGAAGTTTGTTTACAACAGAGAAAAGATGTGTAAAGCTTAGGAAATTTACACGAAGACTACATTTTGGTTGTCTTTTTTTGTTGGAAAGACAATGAATGCAGACTACAGTCATGTCCTCTTAAAGTGCAAAAACAAAACAAACTGCAATTCCTTTAAAACTCTTTCTTTTCACATTTCTCTGTTGCCTATCTAAATATTCCCAGTCTTATCTCTCTATCAGTGAAATGTATGTGCCTTTTATAAATATTGGCACATGACAAAGTTTTGTTTTGATTTCTGTTCTTTTTTTCCCCCTTTGTTTTCTTTCATCATGCTGGGCAGCTTTATCATATCCACTAGGTGAAAAGTTCCCTTTCAGTCATTGAATAATTCAGCAGACACCTTCATTGCCATGCATTTTTCACTTGAACCAATTATTTTTAATTAAAAAGTAGAATGTCAGTTTAATAGCCTTAGTCAAAAGAATGAGAAGACAAACCACACACTGTGAAAACATGCTTGCAAAAGACTTTATCAAGGACTGTTGTCCAAAATATACAAAACTCTTACAGTTCAGCAGAATGAAAACAACTATCTTACAAAATAGGCAAAAGAGATGAATGGACACTTCACCAAAAAAGACGTGCAGACAGCAAATGGCATGTGAAAAGATGCTCAACGGAGTATCTTATCAGGGAATTGAAAATTAAAACAATTTTCTATCGCTTACTTTCTAAAATGACTCAAATTCAGAATACTGACAAAACCAAATTCTCTGGAGAATGTAGAGTAACTAGAACTCTTATTCATTGCTGTTAGGGATGCATGATGGTACAGCCAATTAGCAGTTCTTTTTTTATTTTATTTTTATTTATTTTTTCTTTTAACAAAGCTAGGCATAGTCTGTGATCCAACAGTTTGGGTCTTTGGTAATTGCTGAAATGGAACCGGACTCTTAAGTATTCATTAAAAACCAAGCCAAACCAACTGTACTGCAGTTTTATTCATACTGCCCCAGATTCGGATACAACCAAAATGTCCTATAGGAGGTGAATAGTTAACAACACTGTTACACCTAGACAGTGGGCTGTTACTCAGTTCTGAAATAAATGAGCTATCAAGCTATGAAAAGACAAGGAGGACTCTTAATGCATATTATTAAGTGGTAGAAACCAATTTAAAAAGGTTATGTGATTACAACTCTCTGGTACCCCAAAGGGCACAACTATGAAAGGATGAGTGGTTCCCAGGGACTTGAGTGGGGAAGGAGGGATGGATATGTGATGCACAAGAGATATTTAGCCAATGAAAGTATTCTGTAAAATACTATGAAGATGGACATGACATTATATGCATTTGTCAAAACCCTTTGAGTATACACCAGGAGGAGTAAACCCCGGTGTCGACTGTGGACTTGGAGTGATGCTGACGTGCGCTGCAGTGGTTTCATCAGTGATGACATGTTTACCACTCGGGTGCAGTGCTGATAGAGGGGGATGGTGTCTCCTTGAATAGGGTGCAGGGAACGCACTGAGCTTTCCACTTTCCATTTAATTTTGAATTTTGCTGCAAATTTTAAACTGCTCTAAACAGTAAGCTTATTAAAAAATACGTGAGATATAGTAAAGTTTTTTTTTTTGTTTGTTTTGTTTTGTTTTTTTCCATTATTTGATGATCTCAAGGCTTTGACTATTTTTTTTTTTTTTTAAGAAAAGTATAGTCAGAAATAAAAGCAAGCAATCAGGCAGGAAGAGAGAAGACAAAGAGGCAGTTTTTGCTTTATTTTTACTTAGTTGCTCATATTGGTTGTTCCACCACCAGCCCCGGGATGGGAACTCTTGTCCTTGGAATCTATGTGGATTGTGTGGGGGTTTCCAGTCACTCAAAGAATCTACCACATGTGAGCAAGCAGAGATTTAATTAGAGGGTAAAGGGATGGAGCCGACCAAGGGAGGTTCAGACCCTGTGGATTCAGGGCCGCTCCACACATCAGACAGGTGCAGTGAGTAGGCAAGTTGGGGGTCCATTAGTGGGGAGCAGAGAGAGAGAGAGGATGGAGCCAGCCAAGAGAGGCTGAGACCCCCATTAGTGGGGAGGCTGACTCGAGGCCTTGCCAGTGGCCTGAGTTTTTAAGGGAAAATCCCACATGGTGAGGCAGAGAGATGGAGAGAGGAGTCTGCAGACCAGGTTTCAGTTCCTGATTGGCCAAGGTGACATTGTCCTTTGAAATTATTGGTGGTCTTCTTCAACTGGTGTCATTTCTTTGTTTCTTGGTGAAGTGTCTGTCCTGGTCACATACTACACGTCTCACATGTCAAAGTCATGCATCAGCTTTCCTTATCGATACAGATGCATCCATGAGTGGGTGCTGGAGCCAGAGGCAATTCACCGTCCTGATAGTTGAACTTTAATCCCTGGTCTACGGCTGGCTCTCGTGGGGGTGTTGACAGACTGCATTCAGCTAGAGGCGGTGGATGTAACCACTGCTCTACCAGGGCACCCTATTGCTTTGACTTTTAAGATCCACAGTTTTGTCTGTGCTGTTTGTTTACTCTTACAAGCTCTTTGAAGTGGAAACTGAGGATCCATTCAGTTGGCAGAACCACTGGAGTCTCCATGTTGAGGTACCCCATGTCTCCAGCAAGGCCACCTTCTGATTTCTTACTCAGCTAAATTTCTGCATTAGTGCTCAGTGGCACTTGTGTGTTGAACCCCTGACACATAGAACCCAAGGAAATCAAAACTTCCTCCCTGGCTCAGAATTAAAGTGCCCAAAGTCACGTCCCCCTTTCATCCTTTCTTAAGCTCTAATGTTCCACCACCTGCGGAGACCCAGCTACTCAATAAGACTGTCCATTTACAAATGGCATTTTCAGATTCTTGACCTTTTTAATATATTTCTTAGAGTTTTTTACTTCTGGAATTTCCAAAGTTCAGCAGATCGGAGGGGATTTCTCTCCTCAGTATAGAATACAGCACACAGGAAAGCAATTACTTAGATTTCCCTGGTGGGAGTAAGGTGCATGGATTGTATAAGGTAGGACTCTAGAGAGAGCTTTTCTAGAAATTCAAGTGACACAGAAGGGAATAAGCATCGTTCAGATTGAATTTGTAAGACATAGAGGAAAGATGCCAGCCTGCTCACCTCGCTTTGCCTCCCTGGGCTCCAGAACTGTAATGCTACACTCAGAAATTTTCTACCTCTACATTTTCTACCAAACCCCTTTCTACTGAAATGCTGATTCAACAGATATGATGATTCCAAGGTGAAATGTGAGATGCATATTCTCCTCTTTCCTCAACCCCTACCTGTCTTATACTGATTTGCAAGGCAAATGATTGTACATTTGCATCCTTCAATCACTTAGGAGAATCAGATAAAGGATATAAAAATAGGTTATCATGGTGAGACCATTCTGAAAGGTGAATGTACTCTGAGAAAGTTATATGCTGAGCCCCATCTGTCTTTCAGGAGATGGATCCTGTGGTGTAAGTTGTCTCGTAAGGACCAGGGGGCAGAGGCATTTAGTTGGACTTGCACATGAGGAGTTGGGTGAAGATGATTGCTTGAGAAAGCTGTCAGAGAATGGGGCTGATCCCAACACAGGATGGTGAAGAAATAGTCTGCAAGTGATCTTGACCTGGATCTGTCCCCAAATTTGGTGATACAAAGACTGGCTTCTGACTCTTGACTGTGACCACTCACTTTTGTCGACTGGGGTCTGAATCCTATCTGGGGATCTAGAAAGAGAGGGAAGAGATGGTGTCCTGCTAGGGGGTTGGTAGGAAGGGCACCTCTGCATTGTCTAGAGATGTAGAAATGTTTAGTGGGAACCACAGGACAGGGTGCCACTGGGGTCCCTTCAGGTCCTGTTTGGCAGACCTCTCTGAAGGGGAAATGGGATGAGGAGCCTTCAGGTTGGAAAGGGTTGGAATTGGGCTGCCGGGTGAACTCCAGCTGGGCAAAGGATCTTCAGGAATTATTTGGACTTGTCACCATCCAAGTCATAGGAATGCAGGGGAGAGCGCCATCAGGGGACCTCACCAGAAGAAGAGTCTCTTCCATACTTGTTATGCCCAGATTGGTAGAAACCACTCTGTCCTAAGAATTGCCCTTATTCCTGACCCTTCCTCCCATTTCTGCCCTCTTGGAGCCCGGCAGTAGGTAGAGATAGGAGGAGCAAGACTAGAGCAGAAGATGGGGTCCCCTTTAATAGTGTGAGTGTCAGCCTGTAAGGCATGGGGACTCAGAGTGGGGTATGGGAAGTAGCGGGGTGAGGGGACAGGTAGGGCAGTGTGGAGGAGAGGGTGCATTTATACAGCCGAATATGGTTTTTTGGGGCCTGTCTTCATCTGGACATCTTACTGATGGAATTAAGACAGTGTATGCAATTTAAAGTGACATTGGAATTACCTATTACGTGAAAACACCCAGAAGGCCTGAGGGCATGCAGAGATTCATCTCAGATTTCAGCACCTCACATTAATATTCACCGTACAGAGGTTTAGCATATTAATTGCCCCCGGAGAAAGAGAGGCATTGGGAGGTTATCCCCGCTTTATAAAGAGATGCGTAAGTGGTCAGTATTGCAGAAGATATTAAAATACAGGCTATTGCACAGTTTTTGCAGGCCGTCTTTATGAAAACTTCTCTTCCTTTTTTTCATTTACCACTAAAATTAAACATAAAACATTTTCAGCCTTTACCTTTTCCTTTTCCAGCATCTGAAGCCAGATGTTGACGTTTCTGGTAAAAAGATAATTACTGGTTTTTCACTTTTGGTCACAGGATGCAACCACTGTGTACATTATTCATCTATTCATAGTCTGTCTCTGTCTCTCCCTCCCTCGCCCCTCCCCGCACTCTTGTCTTTCAACTCTTTAATGAGGTGCTGTGTGAGAGTCCCCAGCAAATGTCCTGGTTTGCCCCAGATTTGTTCCTGGGAGCCATCTTTGCTCAGGTGCTTCTGTGTCTGGCAGCAGGTGCTGTGGTAACACAGGTGCAGAGTCTCAGCCCTGGGAGGATACAGAGGGAAGATAAAGTGAAATAGTTACAGTGATGAAAACTTAATTGGTGAGTTCAGGGAATAGTAAACAAGATATAAATTTACCTGGCGTTCCAAGGATGTTCCAAATGAGCTGCAGCGATTGAGGAAACAATTTCTAAGGAAGAAGTTAGCAGAGGCCCCTGGCCATCTTGGCTTCTGTTTCAACGCTTAACAACGAGCACCACTCCTAGGAGGTGTCAGGTATGTTTATATGCTTGTTCTAGTCTTTGGCTGTAGCGGAACAATTCCTTCAAGACTTGAGGGACTTAATAGCACCTAGAGATGGGCAAGCCAATATACTATCCATTCATCAACATTGACTGAATCCAGCACTTAACCCAGTGGTTCACAGTAGGATGTTGGGAGTGGATTTTGCCCAAAGAATATCTGACCATGTGTGGAAACAGTTGTGGTTGTTGGCACTGACGGTGGAAACTGCTACTGACATCTTCTGGATGGAGGCCAGGGCTGGTCCAGAACTACCCTCAGAATGTAGGGTGGTCTTGCACCATGAAGAATTATTGGGCCCCGCATGTGATAGCACCAAGATTGAGGAAACCTGGCCCATCCTAACTGTGGTTGGTACCCCGGGGGATGCAAAACCTACAAGAAATGGGATCTTTGCCCTGGAAAAATCTCGGTTTCTAATGCAGAGACCAGAATAATACACCCATCCATTCGCTGGATAACTTCTTCTGACAATATTTACCGAGCTCTTGCTATACTCGGGACTCTACAGGGTTTTAATATTCGTTGTAGTTGTGTTAGTACCTGTCCTGAAGAAGCTTAGAATTTACTGAGGAGGACACATGATATAAAGAGAAACCTCAGTACAATGAGACAGAGCTACCCTAGAACAGGGCAGAGCCTGTTTGGAAATCAGTGTTGCCCTGAGAGATTATGGAAGACTTTCTTCATTAGGCCTAAATACTGGTAAGTATAACAAATGAGAGATTAAATGTTTCCACTAAATTGAAATCAGAGAAAATTGAGATAGTGTATGGTGAGATGATTTCTATTTTGTAAATATTAAATTAAGTAATATTTTACTTAGCCTGGTAAAATATTGTACCCTAAGTAGGCTAAATATTTATACTGATAGTTTGGTACGTATGCAATTATTCAAGGCTCATATAAAAATGATGGCCTGCAAATAACTATATTATAAATAATCTGTAACATTTTTAAAACTGTCAATTTCTTCATGCCTTTAGCAGTTAAAGATGATTACTTAAAGATCACAGCAAAACGCAAGTCTCACTTAGGTCACATGGTGTCACGCTAAGATCCTGAGTTCCAAAGTATCAAAGGTCAGTAATCTGTGTGTCACCCTGTGAGACAGATGCTAAACTCAGATTATAGGCAGCAGCAAGCCACTGAAGCAAGGGTTGGGTTACCAGAGATGTCAAATCTTTGGAATTCAGCAGAATGTATTAGTAGTTTCCTTTGACTAAGAGGTTTATAAAAATATATTCATTGGCTCTCCCGGTGGTCTGATGGTCTGGTATACCTGGGAGCAGTCCAATGAACATCCCACGGTCCCACGTTCAAGACCCAGAGCTAAGAGGAACAGCCAGTGACGATCAACTAAATGAAAATAAAGTGCTTCTTCCTCTTCTCTATTTCAGCCTGCCTGCCCACTCGCCTTCATTATTGCCTGTACCTTTCCTTTAGGAAAAGGAAAAATACATTAATAAAAAAATTATATTATGTAAATATATATATATATGGTGAGCAAAATCAAGAATGATTTCAGTTCTCAAAGTTTTTATAATTTAGTGAGAGACTCCACTAAACGTATGTTACATAAATGTATATATACATACATGTATGCATGTAAATTATTCACAAAGGTAGTTCGGCATTAAGAAGAACAGTTATTCATCCTTTTAAAACCCTATGATCAGAGCAATTTTGCTGCATAGTAGCGATAGGGAAGCTTCAAAAGTGATGAGCAGGAGACAAGTAGGAAGTGACCAGATGGATTGGAGTGGAAAGGGCGGTGCAGAGATTTTTGGACAGAGGTATCAATGTGTGGATGGAATTCTCATGGCAGGAAAGCAAAATTGAAGGAACTCTGAAGTGACTGGAATGGAAAGTAGGTTGTGAAATGAGACCACACTGTAGGGAAGTAGGAAGAATGGAGGGTGGGGTAGGATGACGAAGGAAGAGTGGACACACGCACATTTTGGAAGTTCCAAGAGGAAATGCTGCCAAATCAAGTAGGAAAACTGTGCAGAAAACCAGGAAGGGATAATACATAGATCAAAGGTCATGTTGATGGGAATACACTGGTTTATTCATATTCAAGAAATGATGTAGGTCAGGGGTAAAAGGTAAGACCAGTTCAAAGACAAACCAGTTCAAAGAACTGGAGTGATTAAGGATGAAGTCTGAGTGCCAGGAGTGCCTAGTGCTATTCATTGAGAGAAGAAACTAGAACAGGATATGTTTCAGGGAAGATCAGCAGTTCTGTCTAGGAAAGTTCATATAGAGGTGTGTTGGGGACATCCAGGAGGAGTTTTCCAGAGAAGAGCTCTGGGAAGCAGACAGGCCCCCACCATGCTGCTGAATTAAAAGTTGATATGCTTCCTTCTCTAGAGGCCAGTATCTTGTGCCATCTCCTCCCCACCCCCACCCTCACATTCCCATCTCTGTTGACAGCCAGACTTGAAAACCAGTGCACCTTACCTGTGCCAAATGACAGCCCTCTAATCTGAAACTAAATGAGGCATCAAAGAACTGTTGCATCTCAGCTCAGCGTTGAGACATCTTGGAAGAAGGAAGTGAAGGGATAGAGAATGGATTGACCAGCATAAAGGGGGGATCACTGCCACCCCATATAATTTGAAAAGAGAGTTAGGGGTCACCTTTGCCACTCACATAGACCCTAAGGTAGCTGACTGATACTGTGCTGGCAGATGAGCTAAGTGGGTGATAGGATTGTCTTTTAGAAAGAGATATTCAAAGTGACCTGGCTCAGTTCACAGCTTTTACAGTCGAGGAGATTGGACTAGGAAACATGACTTATCCAAGCTCATCACACACACCAGTGACAGAACCTGAGTGCTGTCATTCCAGATGTTTCATCATCCTACTTGGCACCATCCCCAGGAATTTTGATTGTGGTGTGACATAGAGTATTATCTCACTGCCCTGTATTTAGAGTGTAGATGTGAATCAAATAGCCCTAGGCCCCTTTAGCTAAAGGAGAAAATATTGTGTCACTTTTTGACAGCCCACACTTATAAGTCACCCCCACTGAAACACAGAATAGCTTGGATAATGACATGAACTTTAACTACGAATTTAGCAGTCCATTACGGCATCCAGCCATTTCAGTTTGTCACTCTCCCAAGGGGAGAAAGAGGGAGTGGGGGAAACCAGTATAAGAAACAAGCTAATAAATTTGTTGTTAAAATCAACATCTCCCTCCTTTCCCCTAGCAAATGTTATAAATTCTGGATGTTTATGGTTTGCTTGAGGAAGCAAGCTTGATGTCAAAAGTGTTTTAATAGCCCTTGATTTACTTTTTCAGTGCTTATTAGGATGATTGATGACAGCGTTTTGAAGCCAATCACAGACCTGGGAGAGATGGGGATTCGTGGCTGTCTTCCTTCTGACTGGATGTGTGTGTTGCTTGGCTTGCTTTGGGGAGGACTTACTCTCCTAGCACGGACTCAGCCTGCCTTTCCTTTTCTCTTCATGGCTCTCTCTTATTGTCACCAAGAAGAATGTGATGGACATAACGACATTTCCAGTGCACGCTTTCAGTAGTCACCCACCGAGTGGGAGTGGAGTGGCCCGCTCTGGGGGTTTCGCCCAGCCTTCAACATTTATAGGACACATCTTCCTTCTGTGTTAAGTCACTAACTCAGAGAAGAGTCAGCACTCCATCTCAAATGCCTGGAAGTCCCACTAAAAAGCCAACTAGGCTGTGGAAGCTATAATTGACTTGGGTTTGCATTTGTTCTTGGTGGGCAGCGCCCAGCAGGTGAGCTGAGAACCCCTCTTCCTTCAAGGAGAGAATTAAGTGCATTTTATTCTGTGCTCATTCTCTCCCTCCCCAATGGCCTGCATAACTGAGAATACAGTAAAAGTGGGCTTTTGAGATGTAAATACCATCCCCTCTCTGTGAAAATCCATGAAGTCAGTTCCTGGGTCTTTACTTACAAGACATTTAGATGAAGAATCAGTGCATTTCAGTTCCAGCAGCATTTTTCTTCCCTGTAAATCCAGCCACAGTGTTCATCAATTTGTTTAATAATGCCTGGGGAGCCTTTGGTTCCGGAGTTGAATAATGAACATTTGGAGTGCCCACTGCTTTAAATACCTTCTAAATTTGCCTTCCCTTCTGTGCAAAAGGCAAATTGACAGGAAGGAGGCTTTCTTTCATCCTGCAGTGAATTGACAGAGAGGAGTTTGTGTTGGTAATGACACCTGGCCAAAGAAAAGATGCTTTAGCAATATTGTCCCTGCACTTTTTCCCCCTCCTTTTACTGCCCAGTGGCATGACCATTATCACAGAGGCTCATAATTCGACTATCAGGATGCTCTAAGAAGATTTAAAACAGTTTCAGCCACGGAGGTTCCACACCTGAATGCCTGGGGTAGAATCTGGGTGACTGTGTTTTAAAGCCCTTGCGCAACCAGAGTAGAGAACCCCAAAGCATTACACTGCCATGAAAGGACTGTTCAGCTCTCTGGTAATGTAATCACACAGAGAACCATGATCCTAGACTTTTGTGGACTTAGATGCTCTGGACTTAGGTTTCATGCCTGAAGAAATGCAAATTCTCGGGCCCCTGGAGATTCAATTTCTTGTAGGTCTGCGGTGAAGAACCCCCAGTCTATAATGGAACCAGCTCTTCTTGTACCAGAGATGCAAGGGTCCCCAAGATCAAGCGGTACAGGTGGATGGCCAGGGGTTGTTGCTTCTGTGTTTTGCTTGTTTTTGCTTCATTTCTAGTTTGGTTATTCCCACTTAGGGGATTTGGCCAAATCAAGCATGTTAATTGGGTTTCATCCGACTTGTCTCCACGCTCGGTAGGTGCAGGCGTACAGTCTGGCCGTGGTTAACCTATAACCGTGGTTTCCAGGCAGCTCCTCTGTGAGGAGCTTTCAGTAGAAACTGATGCCAGAGCTCTCCACTTCCAGCATGAGGTTCTAATTAAATTGTTGGGGAAAGGGGCCCACCCCGGCATGGCATTGTTCATTAGCATTCCCCAGGTGATTTGAATACGGCCAGGTTTGAGAAATGTGCAAAGCCTTGGGAGTTGTGGCCTGGCAGGAAATGCAGAGCACTGTGAGGAGAGTGCAGGTGGCGACAGTGCTGGGTGGGGTCAGGTCTTTTGTCTTTGGGGACAGCACTGCCAGTACTGAGCTCAGGACCCTGGTGCCCTGATGCTGACAGCGTGGCGCTAACCTGTTAAGAGCCGAGAGCTGAGGCTGTGTAATGGAGCAAAAAACTCGAGAAGGGGAGGAAGGACATTTTGTATGTTCTATTCTCATCATTGGATTCTGAGGGTGATGCCAGCCATCTGTGCCATGACGGTCGGGAACCCAGGGTGCCACAGACTGCTGAGCCACTGTGTGAAATCCTGAGTGACCCAGCAGCCAGGAAGCCGAAGGGTAAGGAAGTGTTCTGCCCTCGAGAAACCCAGCTTTAGGTGTTGACGGGAAATCTACAGACACTGGCATCAGCGACATGTGGTTCTGGGCATCTGCTGGCAGTGAACACTGCGCTTACACAGAGCTTGACAGCTTCCAAAGTGCTTTCACACACACTTTCTTCTTTGATCTGTAGGCAAATGGGCTGAGAGAGGTAAATACTTACCCAAGGGCTCACATTAAGAATCTAACAGACTGTCAGTGAGTCTTATGATTCTCCTTCCAAACGCATGTCATTATCGAGGTTGGGACATGGAAGGACATATTTACAATGTTAGTTATTGCTACTTATTTTATATACATTAAGCGATTAAGCAATGATTAATATCACCTTGGAGGCAGGATATCATAGTTATTATCTTAGATCAGACCTAAGAAAAATGGAGTGTTTTTAAAGGAGCAAAAAAAATGAAGTGAACCATAAGCGCATGTGTTGGTCCAGGGATCAAGTAGAACCCTTGTGTTACACACAAATTTATTGCCTATAGTTGGGGCAGTACTGCTCCTATCATCCCTTGATTATACGTGCAGACATGGTCAAGAGATCGTCCTTTGATAGGTTAAATGGAGGAAAGGCTGCATAGCTTGAAATCCACTTGCGCAGGCTCCTTTTGCCTTCCATGGGAGGCCATTGTATTAACTGATAACACTGCTAATAACATCTCTGCCTGATACGCACTTTGTTTAGCGACTGATGGAGACAGATGGGATGTGATCTCATGTGTGACCCATGTCTAAGGTAAACACCAAAGAGGGTCTGCTCTGTGCCAGCTGGCAGTACACCTTTCCTCTGCTATCTTCTTTAAGTCTCATGCAGCCCCATATTCAATATTGTCATTAGCCACATATTATATATATATATATATATATATATATATATATATATATATATATATATATATGTATATGGACTGAGGGCACAAAAGTGTGAGTAGCCTTCTCCAAATATCGGACTAGTGGAAAATTAGGATCCTCCTATCCAGAATGTTCCTCCGCTTCAACTGTATGAAAGGCCTTATTGTATATGCAAAGGGCGCAGAATCACAACTAAGTTTGAGGGTAGAGGCCCCAGAGACCAGAGTCGTTCTACACTATATTTAGAACATTTGTTTGGCTTTGCTAAAGTGAAATGGTGTGGCTGGAGAAAAATGCTGGATGGTGGGTGGCAGTGAGAGAAAATTGCTAGAGGACTTTTAAAGTCATTTTTCCTGCTGCGATGTATAACATGGATTCCTCCCTACTGTACCAAGTGGTAGAGACTTAACACTTTCTGCAAATCAGCAGTCACATCAGAGCAGTACCTGACAATATGTTGTGTGGGCAATTTGGTCTTTACACACACACACACCCACACACACGTATATTATATATGTATACATATACATAGATATACATATAGATGTATAGTGTGTGTGAGTGTGTTGTGGTTATAGGCATGGTATGCGTGTGGCAATATTAAGAAACATCACTGAATGTCATGGGTGAGATGGAAGATATTAGGTAAGAGAAATGGAGAAACCAGGTTCGAGGTGGGGATGATTTTGAAAAGTAAACATTCTAGAATGCATACAAATCCTGGGAGGGATGTGGGATAAAGAGATTAAGCTGATAATGTCAGGCTTTCACCTTTTTGATAGCTAGGTAGTAGTCTTTTGTGTATGTACCACATTTTCTTTGTAGCGACATGGACGTACCTGGAGGGAAATGTACTCAGTGAAATAAGCCAAAAGGAGAAATACAGACATTGTATGATAGCATGTATAGGTGGTGTAGAGAGATATCAAGCAAACAAATGCACTAAATTAAACAAAAATAGACTTAAAATGAACTAAGGCAACAACAGAAGACTTTCAGTAAAAATAAAAGAGCAAATCAGTGGGTGCAGAGAGAAAGAGGGGTGGTGGGACAAACGAGGTGAAGGGAATTCATTGTATAACAAAGGACAAATGAAATTAGTATTATATACTAATTATACACTAAATTACTGTATTATATATGGATGTTGACTTACTATGATATATACCTCAAACTTAGTTTATGTTTTAGTGCAATATTCGTTCAGTAAAATCAGTTAGCAAAAGAGATTATGCTGGTAACTGGGTAGGTAAGCACCCACCCCTGCTTCCATAAAGTATAGTAACTAGAAATGGCCCATGCACGTGCTGTTTGGCAGAGGCCTAGTTGGGGGAAGAGTGTGTACATTTTAAAGCTGAAATGATATCATATTCTGAGGGCAAATAATCATTTTCTTGGAAACACTTAGTATGTGTGTGAGTCTACATTTCTCTATCTTGATTTCCATGTCTCAGTATATTATCTTTCTCCTTCTCTTGCTATTGTTTTGTATTTGTCTACTCTTTGCCTCTCATCTCTTTGCAAGAAAAAGATGGTGACTTCTGACAAAAGGAAATACGTTCTTTTTCACCCCAGTGAAATCAGCCAGGGTCCTCAGCATGAGTGCGATGGATTGAGGGCAAGCAAGTCAACCAGCATAAAATTGAATTCGGTCCTCAAAGACCATGTGTTCTGTGGATTTTTCAAAAGGCTGTGCCAGAGCATCCCTCCCAAACACCATCGGGGCTGGGATCCTCTGCCTAGGGAAGGAAGCCGGTGGAGAGGGCAAGATGCTACTTGCCGAGTAATTGCTGTGTGATTAGCTGAAGTGTGCATCTCAGGGAAAAGCTGACCTTGTAAAGCAGGCAAACATTTCTTCCAAAATATTTGAAGGAGCACATCAGCCAAAGAAGATACTACGTATTATGACAGCCCCCCCACTACAACAACAACGAAGACACACACACACACACACACACACACACACACACACACAGAGTAAATGGAACATTTGAAGATGGAAGGGGAACAGGATGGAGTTAGGTGGTGGAGCCTGGAGTGGAACAGACCTTAAGTGGTTTCCATAACTGCAGGTTAGGCTGGTTCTTACAGGCATGAGGAAGTCAACCCAGGGGCTGATTGGGAGAAGCAGAGCAGTTCCACCTATCCACCAAGGATGGCCTCCACTGCCTTGAAGGGAACAGTCCCGTTGAAACTCTCTCCAGTGTTCTGGATGTGCTGTGTGTAAGAACTGGTGGGCCCTTGGGAAAGAATGAACCATATATTCCAGTGATGATACATCTGTTTTGGGCCTTGAACAGAACAAATTCATCTATGCCCTGAAATTCCTCCAGTGGCAGTAGACCAGAGAAGTACTCCTAGGGAGGAATTAAAGGTGACCACCCAGAGAGGGAGGGAGGTGGGTGAAGGGTCATTAGCATAACAGGATCAATCCTAAGTGCTTCTGGAAGCCCTCATCGTTGTGGCAAGTTATATTCAGTCTTGACATTTAAAATCTACACAATAGTGTATTTATGAAACTTCATACATCTCAGTGATAAAAGCACCTTTCCCATATACTATATATTTCTAAGACTGGGGAAATTAGAATGAAGAGTCCTGGCATTCTCCCATAGCTCATAACTCCTGGGGCGGTTACCTTACCATATTAGGGGAAAAATGCAAATACTTGAGTGTTAGGATATGTAAGCTCCCATGTTAGGTGCAGGGTGAGAAGGCATAGGTACAGATTCATATGGAGACATATAAATGTATGCATATAAATCATGACTCCTAATCTCAAGGGAGACTTGTACCCAGAGAAAAACAGTGCTTGCTGAGAGATCAGAGTCCAAGAATAGCTGTGTTGAAGACTTCAGAGAGAGGGCAATAGTTTGTAGCTTTTAATTTTCTTAACAAATTAGGAGCCAGGACTGTATTTCAGTATTGAATAGTTTCTGTATATGTGATAAGATTATTTTTTACCTTATTCATGAATACTCACTTTTTCTTGTTGTTATCAAAATGAAAATGCTTTTATTACTTTGCTGATTATTAAAGTAATATTTGCTATTTAAATAAGTAAAAGCACATAAAATTCACTGTAATCCTATCACCCTAAGCTAATAATTTAATATTTGTGCATATATACATCTTTTTTTCTGTGTGGAGACACAAATAGATGACTTAATCATAATATATTTGTAGCCTTTATTTTTTTCTCATAACATCATGTACTAATCATGTCTATGTCAGCAAATATCACTTACCATCATTATTTTTATTAATATGTGATATTATCCATTTAATGAATGGATCAAAAATATTTTCCAATGCCCCCATTAGTTTCTTTCTGATTTATTACTATTGTATGTAACACTGGGATAAAGTCCTTTCAGCTAGCAATTGCCCTGCTAGAAAATGATGAGGAAATTTTGCAAAATTCGTATAAATGGCATGAACAGTTGGTCTTCAGAATAGTTACACTGAATACACACCTGCTTGTAAGTTATCTGGGTGCCTGTTTCCTGATCAGCTTGAGAGAAATGGGTATTACCATTACTTTTCAGTCTTTGTCGGTCTACTAGGAAAGGGGATATGGTGAAATATCAGATACCTTCAGAGTATCTGGAGACCCACTCCTCCATATTGTGTTCAGTTGGTCACTTGACATATTCCTCAACCACGTACTCTTTGCTTCCCCTGGGTACTGCACCTGAACCTTCTGCACCCTATTAAATAAAGATGCTTTGGGATCCAGCTTGAGCACTGACTCCCTGTGCTCCAGTCTATTGTATTTAAATCCATCTCACCTGTTAGTATAACTTAACAGTTATTGAATATAAATGTTTCCCCGAGAGAGAGAAAGGGATTGATAGAGTTTGGGTTATAAAATAGAAATGAACTTATTACCTAGAGACAGGACCAGGACCAGAGTTTGCCGGAGTTGAGGAGAGGGAGTGATAATAAATTGTGAGATTGTTTTTAAGTATGTTAGAGCTTCCTAACTCTTATACTCAAATGCTTTCATGGTTGGTAGTAGATCAGTCAGACATCCAAAGAATCTTTCTGAAGTGCACACATGCACAAATGTGCCATTGCTTGTATGACAGAGAAAGAAAGAATCACAGGAGTGCCATCACTGACCAAAGTTATACAAGTGGTTATCGGAAAAATCAGAGCCCTATGCCTTTTGGTATGTTTGCATATTTCTCCTTTGCAAAACTTATAACTTATTGCTGACCACTTAAAATATGCAGTTACTTAGAGAGAAAAATAACACTTACCTTTAAAAGGTGGAGGTAGGGAATAAGGAAAAATTGTTTGCTAACTTTTAATAATCTTGCTCCATAATTCAGGTAGGGATTTAAAATTTTTCTTCGTTATGTTTTGATAATTTCTGTTTTCTTAGAAATATATTTATTTCATTAGATTTTCAAATTGATTAACATCTAATCAAATAGGGCAATTTATTATTTACGCACTGCACATTTATCTTTTCCCTCTCCAGTTTTATTTATTTTTCTGTTCACCAGATTCATATTTTAATGCTAAATATTAATATACTAATTATATTTCCCAGGGAAGTTTTTGAGCAATTTTAATGTGTTTCTTATTTTTTCTTTTCTGCCTGTATCTTTATCGTTTCCTTCCTCCAGATTTAGTAAGGGCAGTGGTTATTTTTTACCTTTCTCAATTTAATAGCTACCTTTTTTAGCTTTCATTTTAGCTATTTAAGTATTAAAGCATTTGAAGTTAAACATTGATTTTATCTGCTTTGTGGAGTTGCGGGATAGCCCATATTTGAAACTAATGTTTATATTTTCATATTAGCCTTTAATTGTAGTTTTTATTTCCTCTTTTACTTAATACTTGCTTTTTGGAGAGTATTTTTGATTTCTTAGTTAACATTGCTTTCATTTTGAAAATGTGTTTAATAATCTAATTTTCCTTCTTGATGTCAGCAAATAATGTGACTCAGTATGGAAATCCTAGGGCACAATTCTCCCCTTATTCCAGACCAGATGTCTAAATAAATTGGTCAATAGGGGTCCATCAGTGGGACCCTCCGTGGGATAATTAGGTAGATTTTCCCTAATTGATATAGTTTAGCTGTAATGTTACTTTCTCACTTCAATGGCTGGGCATCTTTCTGTGGTTTTATTGGTTTGTCCAAAGACAGAAGGGTGACCTGGATGCTAATAAAGCCCTGAAGTTGAATCCAAAGAAGTTAATGATCTATTTTAAGTCACAGTGTCAGCACCCATGATAGCCTTTCCACTGTCCTCACAAACACAGGCTTGTGATTCTCTCACTACCAACTCCTGTGGTCCTTAAATTCAGTTCTTTTTTTCATCTTCCTGGGGTGAAACAATGATACTAAAGTCTTCTCTTCTCCATTAAAATGCAAAATTTCCCCAAGGGGTTCGCTAATGTCTTGATACAGACTTGAGCATATACATACATGGAATAAGCATTAGATAAATGTTGTTTTGAATAAATGCCAAGACCAAGTTTAAATTTTAAACTTGATGCAAATCTGCTTGATGTAGCAAATTTCCTGTTTTGCCTATGAGACTGGTGGAATAAGCAGAGCTGTATCTTTACCATCTGGAGGATTTTCCTGGTGTGGTCTATAAAAATATTCCAGGGAGACATTTTAAGGGGCTGAATGATATCCAGGATTCCAGGAGCAGATACGTGAACCAGAACTGTACCAATTAATTAGGCTATGCTTTATTTCAAAAAAAAAAAAAAAGAAAGAAAAGAAGAAAGAAAAAGACTCTGCTTTTCTAGATCTTAGAGTTCTGATTTTCCAGACCTGATTTGCATCTGAGTCAGGAGGTAGGGAGAAAAGGTGAGTTTTCTATGTTAGTCTAAGTTATTACAAGACAAGCAATAACATGATACAAATCCTATTGCAGAGAGACCATAGTAAACAGTATACTCATAGTCCATTGTGTACAACCATGGACACAATTTATAAGATTTGCCAATTTCTGCAGTCCAGTCCCTAAAATAAAATAATAAAACAAAAGAAAGGAAAGCTTTCCCCAAATTAATGAGAAATCGCATAGTAAGTAAGATTTGATTCCTTTGTCCCACTGAGAGTGTTGTTATTAATGTAATTTAAAGTAATTAAAAATACATTTGGTTTAGTTGTTGTTTTCCCTTCAAAATCTTTACTCTCTTTTCTCTGAGAATGTCCTGCTGAGTTCATTTGATTTTCCAAAAATAAACAACATTCACTCAGTTGCAAAATTTTAGACAAGATTGTTAAGATATGTGGGAAATCAACACAGAGCCAAGTCACCGCAGGATTGTCTTGGATCGCGTTTTCTCTTTTCTAACAGTGATTCTGCTGCGGCTCCTGGAGGTGACAGGTAGCAACTGGCACTCACAGTGAAGCTCTTTTTCTCAATTCAGAAAACAGCTCATTGCCAGAGATATGGTCTTGGCTTTGCCACTTTGTATGCTCCTCAATGACCACCCTAATGAATCTGCAGAAACAAATACCTTTGAGGGATCCCTGAGTCCTTAGAGTTAGCACATCGTCATTAACCAGAAGATTCTCCAGTGGTGGATGTTGTCATGAAAACATTATTCTGGAAGGGGAAGAAGGCAGGACCACCAGATTCTGATGGTATATTAGCTAAATGGAACACTGTATGTGTTATTTTGTTTTTGTTCATATCATCTACTAGAATTTATTCTTAATGCAATGCCTGGTGTCCACTTATTCAGGAATAACTACCCCTAGATTCACTTCCCAGGCATTGTCATTCTATGTTATAAAATAACTATATGTATATATATATATATATATATATATATACATATATATAAAAAACAATGACTATGTATTGCAGAAAGTTTTGAAATTTTATAAATATGAATAAGAAAACAATTCTCTCAGAATCCTCTTACTCGTAACTGTGCATCACTTGATGTGTTTTCTTCCTGTCTTTTTTCTAGGTTTATTAGCATTTAACGACAGTAAATTCATGCCACCTATAAAATTATAAACTCCACTTCTTAAGCTTTATAATATGTTTCCATTCTATTTTGTAGTTCTTAGAACCTCAAATTTTAATGTTTATTTTCAGTTGTCTAACTTATGTTTCAATAGTAATTTATTTATTTCCCAGCTCTGGGTTGACATTTAAAGGTGATTTCTTTTTAATTGGCTGTATAAATAATATCATGATGATTTTCACCACATATTTTGTTATATATATGTGTATGTAGGTGGAAGTTCTAACCTTAAGACAAGTCTATAGGGGGCGCATTGTATTAAGCATTAGAGATTCTTCCTATTTCTTGGTCAAATACTAGGGTCTACATTAAATCTTCTGTTATAAATGCCAGCTTCATCTTTAAATAATTGGTTTTACCTATTTATGCTCCCACTAACTTTATACCCGGTATCTATTTTTTTAAAGCTACCTAAGTATTATACATTATCATGTTTTAATCTTCACAAATTTTGTAAAAGAGTCATTAAATCTTACTTTAAAAATTTTGCGCAGCTTTGATCGCTTAGGAGGGTAAGATTTTCATATGTTCTCCCTGTCTTTCATGTTGTAGATTAATTTTGCTCTCTTACAGACTTTCTGTCTTGCCTGGTTTTCATTGAAAGAAACATATCCATGGAATGTATTTTGCTTTGTGTATCATGTTGGACGGCTTCTAGTTATTGTGAATGAGCCGCTGGTATCCTGGGGGATCATCATAATGGCTACATGTCCCAGACTCTGGAGTGAGCTTGTATTTGACCCTAATGTTCTCTCAGAGAGAGATTTTAGCCTCCAACTCTACTGAGTTTCCAGGCTCAGCTATTTTAGATGCTGAACTATAAACCTTCCCTCAAGGACTGCCTTTAAGAAAGGGAAGGGTCAGCATCCTATTTTTGAGCTTTTTATTTAAAGATGCTGAAAAGATCAGTGATTGAACAACATTGGTGAGAAGAAACAAAACACAACAAAAAACACGTAGCTCCGGTTGTGATGCTTTGTCCCTTCAATTATAGGGTCTAAACTTAATGGGCATGTATCTCAGTTTCCTCATACATGTCATAAGGGTAATATAGTTTCTACTGCTTAGGGTAAGTAGAATCTGTTTTTAAACTTAAAAACATACTATTGGAAACTTTCTCAATTGAGTTCTCCTAGAAACAGATTCTGAAACTTGGATTCTAGTACAAGTCATTTATTTGTGAGATGACTTTGAAAAACAAAATTTGAAGCAGACATAGATAATCAGCCAAGAAAGACTACATCATCAAGCTAGTCAGCGTTGTGGATGATTGAAGTTTAATCCCATCCAGGAGGTCTTAGAGTCAGTATAGACTCACACTTCTGCGTTATTCTAAGGGGTGAGGGAAGTAGATTATTTATACATCGATGTTCTTCAGTTATTGATTGAGGTCTGCAGCAGGAGGTCTTAGTTCTCTGACACCGCTTGCCTGCCTCTGCAATTCTTGAGGAGAGGAGGGACTCCTGTCACCAGGGAAACGTCACAGGCATTTGGAAGGAGGCTCTCCATGTGTTATGGTGAGGATCCCAAGGAATTATGGGTAGAGGGCTGATTTCTTTGCTACAAATCTAATTTCAGGGATGCTAAAGAGACAGTTCATACTGAATACTGCTGGAATTATCAGGCCCTACCTAAAAATTAGGCAATATACTTCTGCTTTCAATTCTGTTCTAAACTGTTGCCAAACACTGGGAAAGCCACTATGGTTGTAATGACGAAGACCTGGTTTCTGAACTCCGGTAGCTTACGTTCTTGCTAGTAAAACAGAGGAGGAAGCCGACAAACAATACGACAAACTCACATTGCTTCAGATGCAAAAACAAGGTGTAGTGAAAATTCATAGGAGAGACAGCCATGAGAACTCATGATAGGAAACCACATCTATGGACTGTGGTTTGTGGGGGGCGGGGCTGTGGTTCCAGTAGATGTTGCTCATAAGCTTCTTTTGGAGGTCTGAGTAGATGATAGCATTTCAGAGAAGAAGGGGAGAAAAATCTGTATCATATAATAAGCAAAATCCTAGATTAGTGAAATAAGATGGCATAGCCAAGTGCTTCAGTATACCTGGAAGGATGGTCTCATTTGGTCAAGTGAATTGTTGACTCCAGAGAGCCATGCTGGAGTCAGTTCATAGAGGACCTTCTGAAGGGTGCCGTGAGGACCTTGTGAAAGCCTTGTGTCATTGAAAGTCTTTACACAGAGTGCTCTTCAAGTGAAGATTCTTGGTAAAAATATAGTCCTATAAGGAAGGTGACCAGTTCCCATGCAACTATAGAAATTTTAGCAAATTATAGTAAAGCCTAGTGACAGAATGGATGTAAGTCATAGTTCAAAGGTAGAATCAAAAGGATGTGAGTTAGACCAGGAGAGTTGGAGAAGAAGAGAGAGCAGCTCTGAGTGATTTTGGGGATTTCAGATGAGGCAACTGATTGTATTCTGTGCTACTTATCTGTGGAAACTGGAAAGAGACTGACTTAGAGGAAGGAGAACTGGATGATGTCATAGGACAGCGCGTTGCTTATTTATCTTTTTTTGATATCCACCATTTCTTCCCTGCTTCCCTTCACCCCATCCTCTGCCCATTTATGCCTTATGTGAGTCCTCGGTCTCAATAGAGCATGATTAACTTTTATTGCTAAATCCAGTTTGTTAAATCCCCAGGAGTCAGTGGGGAATCCATGCAGAGAACTTCATGGCTGCCATTCAGCTTATGATAGACTGAAAAGACGAGAAAATGGTTTGGATGGGGCTGGTTTTTAACTACAGAAAAAGACATAAATTGTTCCTCGTTTCTCATTTCAGCAGTACTACCTACCAGCAGCACTTTGGAGCTGAACCTTCACCAACTGGAAAGATTTTTGTGAGAAATAAATGACACAAAGAGTAAAAATCTGCCTGGTAAACCCTTCAATACCGTTTCAATATAAAAACAATTAATCCATAAAATGAAGGGAAAGAAATTAAAAAGTCGGTAATTCTCGAAGAGTGGTCAAGACCTTGCAGTGGGGGACAGAGTTTCTTACTTAGCAACTGATTTCTTAACTAGAGACAAGAGTATCGATAATTATGCCTGAAGGTTTGCTGGGAAAAATAATATAAAGATAAAGGCAGAAATGGATGTCTTAGAACAGAGAAAGA
Organism: Solenodon paradoxus; assembly: GCA_004363575.1. Classification (NCBI taxonomy): domain Eukaryota; kingdom Metazoa; phylum Chordata; class Mammalia; order Eulipotyphla; family Solenodontidae; genus Solenodon; species Solenodon paradoxus. The sequence continues at coordinate 59,682 of RJWH01002071.1, read as the reverse complement.
AAACCACCAGAATGAGAAATAAAATCAGGGCCTATTTCTTTGGGGGACAAATAAGGAAAGGAAAACAAAGAAAGACTGAAAAGAATGATGTAATCGGGCTAACAGCCTTACGTGGCTTTTACTCCCCCACAAGTCTGGTTCTGGCTCCTGTCAGCCACACCACCTACGTCTTCTCAGTAATTTAACCTAGATCTGTTCTGTCAGAGCCAACGCCTACCCACCTGCTTCCCCCTGAAATGTATTTTCTCATCAGCGACACTGGCCATTGTTCAGTCCTGAAACTTCTTGTGCCTCGCTGACCTGTGAATGGTTGGAGTGGTTGTTCCTTCACGAATAAACAAAGGAAGAAGATCATGCATGTGGGCAGTTAACTCGTTTCTAACCTACCTGTAACTCTCCCACACACATAACCAAGCAGAAGGACAGAAATCCTGCTGAAGAAGTTGGCTGTCAGACATCTAATGAAGTGGGAGGATGATTAGCAGGCTCAGTGCTGTAGGTGGGCTTATTTTAACAGTGTTTGGGACAGCCTTGGATTTAAAGAAATCTGCAGAGCAGAAAGACTGGAGGTGGAAATGTGGAGACATTTTCAAAGCTTTTCCATAAAAAGCTGTGGGGATGGAAGGTTTTTCCCATTGTTCTTGGACTTGTCGAAGTGGCTGTCCCAGTACTTTTGAAGTTACCTGTGCAGATAAGCATTGCTGGTAGTATTTTCTGGTTACGAGCAATGGGAGCTAATTCTGATCTAATGATGGAGGTTTATTTGCAGGGTAACTGTCCCTTATGGAATCGAGGACTAGCTTAGGGATGGCCAGTGGTTAAGCCTGCACCAGAGGTCTGCCATCAGAATTGGTGAGAGAAAATTCCCCTGCTCCAAATGTTTCTCCCATTTTCAGGGTTCTCACTTAAAAATTGAAAACCATGAACTGGTGTGTCCCATTGGTGAAGCTTTGGTGACTGGATCACTCTGTGGCTCCACGCCTTTCAAAGGATTCTGACCCCTTTGATTTCCACAGAGAGAAGCAGACACCGGTTTTAAACCATCTTCAGTGGAGAGAGGTAATGCCCATAAAATAATTGGGTCGTTGTGAAGAATGGATTTGCAATCACACGTATGTGCCAGCACGTGCGTGCACACGTGTACATGTGTGTGTGCGCACACATACATACACACACACAGGGAAATTTTCAGTGTGGAAGCAAAAGTGGTAAAAGTCCAACCATCATTTTTTAAATGATGAAATTGCCAAGTATTCGGATTTGAGTCAAGCGAGTGGGTTCTGTGTTCTGCAGGGCACGGTTAAGGGTCAATGAAAGAAAGGCAGAGAAAGACAATAACAGAGCAGTCACGGGCAGCAAAATCTCCTCAAAACGTGACAGCATGTGCCCAGGATTATTAATAAAATAGTATGTAGGGCATAAACCATTAAAACAGAGTGGGTAGGATGTCAAAATATCTGAGCCTGTGATTAGAGTTTTGTCACTTCTCTCCAGGAACTCAGAAATACTGAAGGGCAGCTCATGTCTGTCTGGATGGGCGCTTTAGTTGAGGCACACTTGCAGATGATGTGGGTTTAGTATGTCTGCAAAGTTCTTTTTGTTTTGTTTCTTTAAGGAAAGATGCAGGGAGGAATGAAGGTGAGTAGGCAGGCAGGCAGGAAGAGAGAAGCAGCATTTGCTGATTCAGTTGTTCCTGTTGGTTGTCTTCTCTAGCCCCAGGCCACAAACCCAGATTCCTGGGATGTGTGTGGATAACACTGGATGGAGGCCACAGACTTAACTGCTAAGCCACCAGGCTGTGCCTGCAAAGTTCTTATTTCTCCTTTCAAATTGTGGTGATAAACTCAAAGTTGATTATCCTACCACTTTCAAGCATACAGCATTGTTAAATATGTTTACATTGTTGTGAAAAAGATCTCCAGAATTTTTGATTGTGCAGATCTGAAACTCTATAATCACCATTCTTTTTCCTCTCCCTCAACCTTGGTAACCAGCACTCCACTTTCTATTTCTGTGACTAACTAATTTAGGTTCCTCAAATAGTGGAACTGTGGGGTATTTTTCTTTCATGTGACTAGCACATTTCACTTAGCAAAGTGTCTTCTCAAGGTTGTAGCATATGGCAAAAGGTGCAAATTTCCCTTCCTTTTTAAAGCTGAAGAATATGAGTGTGTATGTGTACGTGTGTCACATTTGTTTTTCCGTTTGTCCATTAAGGGACGTTTGTTTCCATGTCGCACATGTTGGCCATTCTGACTAGTGCGCTGTGAGCTTGTGAGCACAGATATTTTTTTGAGAATCTGCTTTCAGTTGTTTGGATATGTACCCACAATGAGATTGCTAGTTAATATACTCATCATTTATTGGTAGTTCTATGTAATTCATATAATTATCTTTAAATCATCATAGTGATTCTATCATTTTTAATTTTCTGATGAACTTCCATAATGGTTTCCTTAATGGTTGTATTATTTTATAATCCCAACAACAGTGCACAAGGATTTATTTCTCTGCTTCTTTGCCAACTTCATTTTTATCTTTAAAACAAAAATTATCCTACCTAAAAATCAAAGGACTGTGTAGAAAAATATTAGTGCCTGTAATAGGTAGATATCCCTAAAATAGTTTGCCTTCATTTCTTGGGCACCCCCAGAGGTTTCAATATCCTTGCTACAAAGGGATAGGACGGAGGAAACCCAGAGAGATGTGAGGAAGGTAAGCAGGAAGCCATCTAACTTTGGGGTCCAAAATGAATTGAACTGGCAAATGAGCTAGGGTGAGAGCGGTCTAAAATCTTGATCAGACCAGGTTTCCTTGAGTCTCTCCCAGGAAGGAATGCTCCCAGCTAACATCTTGATTATATCTATTATGAGGAAAGCTAACATGTTGGCATACTTTGAAAAAAAGGCTCAAATAACTCTCCTAATGGCTGTATGAAACACATACTCTGACTGTCCCCATTCTATGGGACAAGGTAACTAGGGCTTCGAGAAAAGACGCCCCAAGATTACACTAAGAGTGTTTCTGAAACCAACCCAGAGCTCCTGACTCTTCTTCCAGAGTTTGAGATTGTAGGTGTTGTCAATAATGTAGTGAAGTAATAAGTCACTTTGTGTTTTACCTGTTGAGACAGCTTTATTTCACTGTTAATCTTGCAGTAGGTAAACTGAGTTGGAACTTTGTTTGAACTCAGGAGCAACAATGTTTCTTGGTGTGAATGATCAGATTGATAGCTCCTTCAATTCCTGTTCTCTTTTCTTAGGCTAAGTAGGCCCTCTTCAGACAATCTTTGCAGTCCCTTCTTCCAAGTCTCAGGCATTGTTTCTGTCAATCTTGTAGTTATTCCTGTAAGTCAACTCCTTAAAGGACCTGGCCCAAGACCTTCATATCTCCCTCATTAAGTTATATTAGTTGTGGAGATAAAATATATCACGTGATCAAATGTTATTAGATAAAAATGAATTTATCACTTGCAGCCTCACCCCACCCCTCTGCAAGAATAACAGGAATTGAATTTGTTGAAAAAAAACACAAAACCCCAACACCCTGAATTGTATTTTTCAGAGGCTCCATATGTATGAGGCTCCATATGAGAGAGCCGCAGCTGTAAAAAGTAGCTGAAAGTCCATCTCTGTTATTAATGAAGAACTTCTGTGCAAATAAAGAGCTCCGTTTTATAAGATAAACTTCCTGTTTATTTGCAAACTCATGTTTTATATTAGAACTGATGATGCATTCAGCCTCATGCTGCTGGCCTGAAGAGCTGGAGAGATAATTACCCGTTTTTGGAGACTATGAAGTGTTGAATGAAAATGTTCAGTTTGTCTTTTGAACTGAACTTTCCTTCACTTTTCCTTCCCTTCTTTTTACCACTCACATTTTTTTCTGTGAGTGTTTCATAAAAATGTGTATTTATTGAAGGAGCCCAAACTTCTTATCTGATGACAGCATCTTTATGCTTGAGTGAAGGTGGGGAAGGAAAGTTGATCACATTTTCAAATTAATCTTTTTTCCCTCATGTTAGTATTGACAGTTTAGAAACTAAAAAAAAAAAAAAAAAAAAGAGAGAATACAGTTTTTCATTTGAAACATGGAGGTATGTAGCTAATATATTGTTTAAATGTATTTTAGTATCTCTAAATCCTTTTAAAATGTTAACGCTACACACCACAAACTCTAGAAATAGGACCCATTCGTATTTATATTCCTGTTTGGCCTAAGAGAAACTTCATGAACAATGTAGAAACCTTTGAATGGGTGCGTAAGTGAATGAGTAAATGAAGTAATGGCCACCGATGAGGTCTCGACATGTGTATCCGGGACCGTTATTGTTTGCACTTAAAGGCTTTGAGCTGTGAGGACACCTTGGAAAATGCTGGCATGGAATAGTGACATATGCTAGATGTCCTGCAGAGTCTCAGAACATAGCTGAGCTTTCCCAGTTAATACTATACTGTCATTGGGCATTGTCTAGGGACTATTTAACAGGGGTACACAACCATATCTGTTTAAAGTAAGTCAAATTCTTGGTGACTAAGATTAAAAGATGATTTTCAAATCAGAGAAAGAGCATGCAGTTGCAATCGTACTTGAACTGTTGCTTAAATCTGGGGTCACCAGGGGGTGTGGGGATCTGCTATCAGGCACCCCAGTTGATTTGACTCTAGGGGAAATCTTTGTTCACTTCCATTTCACATCTGCAGATGAGCTTAGTAGCAAACTCAGATAGAGTCTAAAACTCCAGGAGCCTTTGTTCACAGTATGGAAAAGTCTTTGTGTCAAGGCTCTGTGTCAGAGTCACATGTTCAGTCTGACATAGACCTTTAGATTTGCAATGAATCGTCCAAAATTAAGTCAGTGTTGATAATACCAAATGAGGAAAACTGGAATGTAGAGATGACTTATCTCTTACCCAAAGGAAATGGAAGAACAATACTTATTTTAAGTGAATTAAATATAGGAGTAGATTGTCAAATAAAGCTAGAGGTTTTATAATTTCCACCATGTTGTTAACAAAAAATAATGAACGGATGTCTGGTTTAGTCCTAGTCCTAAATTAAGAAAAGTATTTCTGAAGTTGATTTGTGTTTTGATCTATTTTAGTCTGTTATGCTGTATAATAGTCCAAGAAGACATCATTACATTGAATTTAAAGAAAACCTAAATTAAAACCTGATTATGTTAGTGTATTGATAGGGGTCAAGGAAACTCTAAACCCAAATATCCATTCGTGTATTTGACTTCTACTGCAAAGAGGCTTTATTATTTATTCTGATTGTGCTGTCAACTTTATGCTAACTTGTTTATCTCTCATCCAAAAATACTTTTTCTTTGAATTTCTGAGGGGCCACTGGTTAATAGCACAATTTACCAGGTGCACTATAAAAAAGCAGCCTCCTACCCCCTCTAGACCAATCATCAGCTTGATTAATTAATTTAATCAAACACTGCAGTGTGACAGTTCATCCTAATTAGCTAATAATATTCTATTTCTCAGTACTCTGGGGACTTAGATATTTTAGTTGTAGAAAATAACATATTCACCACAATGATTTTTTATTCTTGAAGACCTTGTGGCTACTCAAGTTTGGAATAATGGCCAATGTTTTCTGCGGAGAATCAATGAAGAAAATGGGTCATCAGTAATGCTAAAGGTGTGGCCCTTGGATCTGAAACACGTACTGAAGGCTGGGCTTTTTGCAGGCATCGATGCTCTGAACTCTGTTCCTTAGGACAATTGATTCAATTCCTGTCAGAATATATACCCAAGGTTCTACTTCAAGCATAGTTGTCCAAGAAAAATCATTTATGTAATCGCAAAGAGTGCCAGTAACTGGCATTTTTCTTGACTTGGTAGAGCCACAAATGGTGCCTATAACCACGTTTTCCCCAACATAATCCAAGATGAATTTATTTTTTTAATTTCAAATTTACTGGTAAAATAAGAAATGAGAAAGTACCAGGCATTTCTGTTCCACATTCTTCGCTTAGTACTCCACTGGTTTATTTGACCATCTTGTGTCTCTTTGTCTTCCTAAGATATCTTTTAGAAAAGTTTTCCCATCTCTAATGCCTCTCAGGTCTGATTTCACATACTCATCGCCAGCGATCACATTTTAATTACATGGGTCTTTGTTTTGTTTTCTCCTTTTTAATAAGGCTCCGCTGAGGAAATCTTCCCCTTTCTGGATCTAATCAGGTTGTCAGATCAATTAAGGTAATTGACAGCAGGTTTATCACATTCCTTAATAAGGAGTGTAGCCATTTTATTAGAGAAAAACAATCTCTAGATAATTTAGAGCTAGAAAAAACAAAGTTTAATCCATATACATAGGGGAGAAAAGAAAGATGACCTGAAATGTCAGATTTCAGAACGAGAGAGGGAGGTGGGACCTGGGTCTCAGAGCCAGCCTCCATCAGAGGATAATGCAGTGGTCTGCAGAATTTAGTGTGTCAGAATCAACAAGACTCATAATTTAAAACACTTAGGCTGCTGTCCCTGACAACCAGCAACTTCGGTGGGTAGTTGATAGAGCCCAGGAACCTGTATTTTGCAAATACACTACATGATTCACAGCAGAAGGAGGTCTTTTGCAAATTGCCTTTGAGAATGTAAAGTCACCAGGACAATAATAGGTGTCCTGTTATTATCAAGCTAGACCTAGGGTAGTGATTCTTATGCTTGAAACGACACACAGTGTGCTGTCTGTCACTGGGTATGTGTGTGCTATGACGCTCTTACTGAGCTGGCATGTGCAGGTGCTGGTGCTTTTGGGCAGTGGGATGTTCTTGGGATGGCAAGGCTGTTGAAACTGGGTCTGTTTTTCCTGGTTCCCCAATACTGTGTTGAGAGGAGAGTTAGCAGGAATGGTGGCAGCATTTTCTGACCATTATAGCTACTAAAAGTCATAGGACAAGGAGGTCAGGCTTTCAGCCAATGACTGGGTTCCCTGGGGAACCAGGAAACGGGGCTGAGTCCAGGATACCTCAGCCTATGTTCTTGCAAAGTAATATCTTGACTTTCCCCATCATCATCTGAAGCTATGGAAGGAATATATCTAATTTATGAATAGATAACTCAGACACACACACAATGATATGACACTTGAGTGGGTGATGGGACACAAATCTAGGTGGCCAACAAAATAAAATATTGCTGCCTTCATTTTAGGTGATATTCTCAAGGCTGATTGATTTCCACAGAATAAATCTAGAATTGAACAGTTTTATCCAAGAACTATTTATTGGCCAGTTGCCATTTCTGGGTTTTCAGCAAAATCCTGACACGACATCTGTGGTCAACAGCAATCTTGACTACTTTCCTTATGTTGTTGTTAGCCACCATCTCCCATCTTTTCATTTTCTTCGGTGCTTTTCTACCATTGAAAAAACAACAACAAAACCAACCTTCTAAATCCTTAACATACGGGCATCAGCTCCTAATACCTTCTAACTGTTGAACAGACCTTTGTCAGCTTGACCTCATTTAGGAAGCTCTGAGGTTAGAAGACTCCATGGAGACTTTACCCTTTGGTTTGACCACTAATACTATATACTTTTCAGCAGCTCTGTAAAACACAGACTGCCTCTAAACAGCTTCTGAAGAATGAGAAAGTTGTTTGGGCGCCATGTGTTTTTCTCAAAGAATCCAAACAAATAAACAAATTGCCTGATTTCTATGTCATTATCTCTGTGATGCCATGGAAAACAGAGAGGAGTCAGCACTGCCCCAGTTGTCGTTGATAAAACCAAGGCACAAGGAGCTGAGGATATGCTTCAGGTTGCCCAACAGATCAGTGAGAGTGGAAAGAGTAGAAAACTGTCCTCGTGAGCAAATCTTCTTTAGATACGGTGAATGCGTATGTGAGAGAAAGAACATGAAAATACAGGGTATTCAGTAAATTGCCCACACTTTTGGAAAACAATGCATTTGTAATGAAAATTATAGTCATTTAAACATTACAGAATGCAGTTAAGAAAGTCAGTCTCTCCAGTGCTCTGCACTAGACCCTTTTTTCTTTTTTAGAGTGATTTTGTAGCTTTCACGTGGGCAAGTAATTTGTAAGCTGGTTATTTGATCTACTAGGAAGAGTTACCACTTATTGAAAACCTACTATGTGCTAATAACTTTTATATCTGTTTCCTTATTGGGAGGTTATATTTAAAGCTAGAGCTTCATGACTCTGTGACAACAGTAATAACGTTTTTCATTTTCCAATAACCCTTTAATCCATCTAAGATTACTGAATGTCAGGTATGATTCTGTCATCTTGCTCGCTGTTCTTTTTAACCCCAAATTCTACATATACTGTGGTGTGAATTATTGCCATCAGATACAGATACTATCTCAAAATAGTGTAAAGTGATCCATTTCTGATTTTAATTTTGTTTTTCTTCATCAGCAGGTCTGTAGTTTTAATATTATACTGAATTATTGAATAATTAACCTATCGTATCATAGTTGTGAACCACTATTAGTTGATATTGACATTAATTAGCATTAATCCTGCAGATGTGACTGATCCGTGCCCGTGGGTACTTCACTCGTGTTTTTTAATCCGTTTGCAAGACCAGTTTCAACTAAGATTTCTACCTCCTTTCAGAAGCCTTTGACTGCTTGGTTTGTGCAGACCACTGTTTTCAAAGCCATGGGCCTCTTCTGTGTGTAGGTCGTTTTTCTAAGTCTTCTCTCTGTAGTGACCGGCATAGCCCTGGACACGTGAGAGCTTCCTAAGTAACTGCTCGTCCTTGAATCCAGCTTCTCCAGTCCTTGCTTGCTGTGTCTAATGAAGTTGTGCCTCCACATCCCACTGGGGGGGCAGGCGCTGCCACGGAGACCTGCACTTTTTGTCGTGGGCAGTTCTAGGTTTGGGAAAGGAAAGGGATCTGCTGCGTAACCGCTGTCTGCCGGAAGCCGGTGCACTCACTTCTAATGAATGACACCTGCAGAGCAGCTCGTCGGCATCTTTAATAACATCCATCCTGCTTTCATGACCGGCCCGGGAAGGTGGAGGTGCAATGAGCTGAGCGGATCGATAGTAATCACAGGGCGCTTGGGAAAGGCAGCCTCCTCTATAATCTCGGGACAACTTAGTTAGTGTTGCCACTCAGCACAAGATGAGTGTGTGTGTGCGTGTGAGAGAGAGAGAGAGATTTGATTCCAGTGATTTCCGAGAAGACAGTCCTTCGTGGCTACCTCACCTTCTTCTTTAGTGACAATAAGCGTGTCAAGGACACAGTGAGCAATTCTGAGGCTGCCCTCACTTCGTCCCCTGAGAGGTGCTGAGAGGTAGCTGTGCGTGGCTCAGATTCGCTGTAACAATGAAAGCAGTCTCTTTGTAAAAGCTGCCAAATCTCAGTCCTTGGCTGCTGATCTCATAGGCAAAAATAATATCAAGATATTTGGCCACGAGTCCTTTTCTTCAGAGTAAATTATGAGCCATTTAATAATTGCGGGCCCCAAACCAGAGAAACCAGGGACCCTGTTCGATCTGAGACTGATCTGAGGAAATTGAAAGATATATTTTTTTCTCTTTTCTGTAAGCTCTTTCTCATTAAAATATTGTTTCAAGTTTTGAATAAAATCATGTATAATATAGAAAATCAGAAAATATAGAGAAGCAAGAGAAGAAAAATAAAATGACAATGCGATTCCTATATCACTTGTCGCTTAAATTGGCTGTTGATGGTATACTTCCTGCCCTATGAAGCTTTCCCCTTGATCCAAAGCACGTTCTGTCTCCAGCCTAGAAACAGGGACCGTGATTTTGTCCAACTTTATCCTCAGCGATGATCACTGTTTAATTTCCAGTGCTTCAGTGTATTGGGATTCTCGGTGAAATACATACCTTTTCAGTACAGGCTTAAAACCGACTCCCACATCTCTCCTCAGTCAGAAATGTTCAGATGTTTCTGATTTTCATTACCCAGCAAAGATACTGTTTTGTTTTATTTTTCCATTATCATCTCGAGATAACTTTTTGGTACAAAAAGGAAAAATCCTAACTCTTGAATAAGTACTTAGGTTTTCTTTTAAAAATACTCTCCTTTTCTTGTTACTTGGGTAGTTCTCTAACTGACAATCATGGGGATATTCAGCATTAAGGGTGTTTGTGCTCCAGAGAAGTGGAGAAAAATTTAATTTGTCTGGTATGGACTTCAACTGACGAATGTTAGAAATTGACCTTTTCAACAGAAATTTACTTTAAAGTCCTAAGTGAAGCTCTGCTTTAAGCTAAATTTGTCACCGAGACATGATTAAATTCTTTTAAATGTAGATCAGTTGCACATGTTATTAATGGGAATTGAAATCTCACTAAACGGTATCCATAAATTCAAAAGAGAGAAGAAGAATGTGGAGGTTAGGTGCCTCATCTGCCTAGCGGATAATCTTATATTACCTCCAAACTCAATTCGAGGGTCAGAAAGTTCCTCATTCCAGAGTAGGTTGTGGAATCAGAATCTTGATGAATGCAGGGATTTTTGTTTTCTGAGATTGATTTAAAGGAAAGGAGCAGGTAGGAATGAAGGCAAGCTGGCAGGCAGAGAGAAGCATCATCTATCCATTCACTTAATTGTTCATGTTAGCTGTTTCTCCCATATCCCAGGTTTGAACCCAGGTCCTTGGACTTTTATGGGGACTGTCTCATCTGGGGCCAAGGAGTTAACTGCTGAGCCACTAGGGAGTGTCTGGATGCTATTTTTCATATCGCTGGATTCCAGTAGCCCCATGTTTCAAAGCACATGGTACAAATACCATAAATGTATTTCAAATGAAAGACAGAAAGACGGGAGGAGAGAGAAGGAGACCCAGAATAAGTCAGGAAGGAGTAAGTTTTCACAGTTTTCCTAGATGTTAAGTAGTTCCGAATTCAAGAGAAGGAGCAATGGTATAGAGATGTGGCTGAGAAACAGCTCACGTTCTCAGCAGGGAAAATCATTTATTGGCTCAGAACTGTAGTTACCTTTGTAAAATGAAGTTTGAGCAAGACTTAGTGCCTTGATTAGAAATGCCAGCATATGAAAACAGTGAACAGTGAACAAACCTGCTTCTTCCTGCTACGACACTGGAGGGTCAGACTGTCTGTTCAAGGTCAGAAGCAACATCATTTTCTTCACCCTGGTGAGCCAGAGAAGCTGAAGTCAAAGCAATGAATGGATCTGACAATAGACACACAACTGGAGCCATTGATTTTTAGATTGATTTTTTTTTCTTTTGTATACATTCTCTCTGATGTTGTCCCATTCTGTCTTTGAGTATGGAGTAGCATTTGTAAAATGACAGAAATGAAAACTCAAAGGGTGAAAGAAAAAGAAAGTGCAAGTGTTATTCATATTACTGGTAATGTATTCTACATCTCTGAGCCTCACCCCTCATTCAGAGGTATTTTCAGGGCTTGTACCACGCGATGCAGATCAGACACATATTTCAGGATGGTAGCAAGAGGCTCTTCTAAAATCAAATCAAATTGAAGGACATCTACTTACTCTGGGATGTTGATGAATTTTACAAATGGCAAGGGGAGAAGGTTTGATGGGGAGATCTAGCAAGCTTGTGACACTGTGTTAGTGCCCTGAGTCTTTCAGTAATTATTTCTGACTATCATTTGCCTTTTGTGTGCAGAATGGTATAAAGTCTAATGAATGTATGATGACAGTTGATCGCTATAATCAGGGTAGAAGTTGATTCTGTGAAGTTTCTTTTTTTGGTTTTTTTGTTTTTGTTTATAAAATGAGTCATTCAATCTCAGCAGACCTTTCAAGAGGTCATTTGATACACAGTTCCAAATGCAGCCCTGGGACTCATCTTTAGAGAATGTAATTTGCTTATCCTATTCTTTCTAAGGCTGTTGAGGAAAGCCCTCTGTGGGGGAACCACTGCTGTGTTTCTGTTCTAGTTGTTCTCTCCCTTCTGCCCACTGTATAGTGTGTGTGTGTGTGTGTTTGCGTGTGTGTGGGCATGTATGATAGCAACTAAGAGACCAGGAACCTGGTCTAAAGAATTAAAAACCTAGGATGGAATCAGTGACCTGTGGCCAAATTCTGCCCACCACCTGTTTTCATAGCTGAAGTTTCATTGAAAGACAGCTCCACCCGCCAGCATAGGTAATTTCTGTGGCAGATATTCTGCTTCAGCAACAGAGATGAAGAATAATCACAAGAGACCTGGTGGCACTCGTTTTGTGTCTGGCCATTTCTGGGTTGGGTGGGGGTGGATAGTTAAATCCTGATCTGCACTGTGTTCTCCATAGCATTCTCCAAGCTGGGTTGAGGGCACTGGGTGAGCTGCAGGCCGGTTCTGCAGGTATCTTGTTGACGATGAGAGAGGTATAGAGCAGCAAGTTCATTAAGTCCAGAAGCTGAGAATTTAGCTATTTCCTGCCGCCACTGAGCAGCCGAAAGAGAGTTGCGTGTTACTTTCAGCGAGCTTGCCCTCAGAGATCCCAAGAGGAAGCGAAACCATTCTTGTCCGTTTCTGTGTCAGAGGGGACTAAGTCAAAGCACTCAGGGGTACAGATCAAATCTGTGTCCAAGGTACTTCCAGGGCCAGGCATACAATGTTCACTCATCTGGGTTGAATGGGTTATAGGCACATCAAAGGGCAGTTGACCCTATAATTATTGCCAGTCACCGGGAATATATAGGCTAGTAGGTAAGAAATCTAAGAACAGTGGTTTCGTATTATGGCAACAAATTTTATTTCATTTTCTCCACTCTTGTTGGTGTAACCTACAGTTTCTAACTGCCTTAGCCATGTCATTTTATTACTTTTTTTTCTTTATTCCATAAGTACATGTTGTGGGTAGAGACTAGGATTGGGTTTTGTTAGGTGGGATTTGAAGAAGGCATTTCTGGTATAAATGATGTTACTGGAATAAATGACTAAGAAATGTTAATGAATTTCCTCTTCTGGCCTTTAAAAATAATGGGATGCAAGCTCTTCTCTCTGAAAAGGTTAAAGACCAGGGACGGGAATTAGTCAACTTAGAATATATTTATCACCCCAGGAACTTTTGTCTCCAACAGAGAACAAGCAAAAGAACAGATATTTATAGTTTACCAAAGTCATAATAGTTCTTTCAGTTTTCACCAAAATTCTAATGGTTAGGTACTATTGTTCTGATTTTATAGAGAAAGACACTAACATGTAGAAATGATAGAAAAATTACCTGTAATTGCCCTGTGAATGAATCAGCCAGAACATGAATGAAAGTTTAGTTGTCTCCAAAGCACAGGATCTTTCCTTTAGTGCATTGCAGTCTTTCTGTTCAAAAGTGATTGATACTTTAAAAAAATGAAATGATGAAATTGCATTATAACATGTAGGTCTCAGGTGTGCATCATAATTATTCTGCATTTGTTTGTAATTCATCGTGTTTGGCAATAAACATCTCATTCCTTCCTTTACACTTGACTCCTCTTTTCCAATTTACTCTCTCCCTTCCCTCTTCCCAAGAATTTGGTCTTATAGCCTAAAAGTTTAATTTTTGTCTTTTTGTCCTCTTTGAAGAAATTTATTCTGCTTTTGAAAGAGCCACAGTTGATTTTTAGGGTAGCAACTGATTCCGCGCAAAAGATGAGTTCTGTTTTGTTTCACTATCTTCCTTCTATATTTTTGTTTTTGGTTAGATGATTGGATGGTTAACTTACTCTCTGGTTATCCTATAGAAATTCAAACACTCTGAAATTTTTTTTTTTAATAAAGTTTTCTAAATTCAGGATGCTTATTATGTTCTAGATTTCTGAGCACATGTTGGATCTTGTGTGTTACAACATCTGGAGAAGAAAGATAGGGATGTGATTTTAACAGGCTTCCTTATTCTTCTTCCATGCCCCATCATAAATACCAGACTGTCATTTGATGACAGAGCATTTCGGACTCTTATAACTCTTCAATTTATAAATATCATTAGCCAAAATATGTGTTTAGTTATTTTGACACAGAAATGTTAGTCTATAGTTCTTTAGGTGCAAGACTGGTCTTTAGATTATAATATTTTTGACTGCAATATAGCTGCATCGCAGTAAGACTCTTATGATTCTGTCAGAAAGAACAGAGGATACTTGTATAATAAGTAAAATGGTGTGCTCCTACATCAAGACTTCATTTTAGACCAGCACTGGAGCCTGATCGATATCTGTCCCAGGTTCCCAATAAGGATGCTGACTACGCTTTGCATTCTAACCACCTACGCCACCAGCTGCCTAGTGCGGTCATTGTCAGTCTTCTCAGAAGTAACATCCCACATGAAACTGCATTAGATTTCTATTACAGACTAACAAACCGCCATATATTAGCAACTTTCAAAAGCACTCGTGTGTAACTTCACAGTGCTAGAGATCAGAAATGCTGGTAAACTCTGTTGGTTTGTTGTTTAGGGCTTGACAAGGCCAAAATCAAGGTTGTAAGCAGCGGGGCTCCTACTGGGGGTTCTGGGGGAGCATTTTCTTCCATGCTCGTTTGGAATGTTGGTAGATCCTGCTCCAGAGGCCGTAGTCCTGACGTCACTGTTTCTTTACTGACCGTCATCTAAGTCTACTCTGCACTTTGAGAACACCTACATCTTTCCCTGTGTGTTCCCGCTCCACCTTCAGTCCTGCAGAGGCACTGGAGTCCTGCGATGTTTGCTCTCTGACATAGAACTCTGCCTTTTTCTTCTACCTTTAAAAGTGCATCTCATTACATTGGGTTCACCCTGATCATCTAAGTGGACCCCCTATTGTAAAATCAACTACTTAGCAATTTCAGTAACATTTGCAAAGTCTGTCATGGAATCTAGCATATTCATCTTGGGAGGAGAAGACAGAATTCTGTCTTCCACACTTACCTACATTACATCGCTACTGTAATATTAAGTAGCGATTAAAAGACTAATGTAATATAAAATAAATTATGCATTTGCAGTGTATTTTAACGTGTGTTTAGGCACTATGCTATTAGAATAAAGGACTATGATGAAGATAGAAGTGAGTTGGCTGCAACCCAACCTGTGAGCAGCATGATCATTCATGATGTGATTTCAAGAATGGTAACTAGCTTTTGGTAAAGTTCTCAATAAAATTTTAAAAAGAAAGAGTACAGCCTAACCTTGAGATACATGGGAATCCATTCTGTAAAATGTAGTTTATTAATAGAAATATGTCTATACGTAAAACTGAGTTTGCTTCTAAAGATATTTTTGCAGCTATATCATTTGAAAATTATGCATGATAAAAATTGAGCATCTTAGATACCCTGCCCCATACACCTCCCAAAAATTAAAACAATATTCAGACATCCCACAAATTTCCAAAGAGGTTAGTGGCACCGTAGCTGAGAAATTACTGGCTGAGGGAAAAAAGAACATTTTTCAACCTGGAAATTCTGGTTGATGGTATCTGGAATTTTACAAGAAGTCCTATCTGCCCTTGGTCTGCTCAAAAATATTTAATAACTCCCCCCAAACAAATTCACTAGGTCTCTTTTGACCTGGCCGTTTCTGCCATGGGGAATGTATAGGTAAAGTGGGAGGACTAGGGAGCCCTGCACTATTCAGTCGCTTCTTTATCAGGACGTAAGAGAGACAGAATCATGCAGAGGTTATGAGCATGGATCGTAGAGTCAGACTCATATTTGCAACCAGATTCTACCCATGAGATCACGGACATGTTTCTGTAGTTCTTGGAGCTTGGCCTTACAGCTGTAAAACAGGAAAGCTTGTCTGTAAAAATACCTTGCCAACTGCTAGAGAAGAAACGCCCTGCTTTTTACAGACCTGCCCCCTCCCATTGCTTCTACTTGATGCCCAGAGCACCAGTGCGGGTTCTGCGTAAAGCAGGTGAGGGCGGAGGTGTCGGTGAAGGCGCACAGCGAGGCCGGCTTCCCAAGGGGCTGACTGCCTCCAGCATCTGCGTGTTCATCAGCCTTCTCCAGAATTCGAATCCAGCATCCACCAAGTCTGTCATGATGACTCGATCCAATGTCTTCTTTTCTACAGCTCATCAAACGTTTCCCATATATTTGGGAGAGGGGTCAAATAAATTTTTACCTCTTCAAATGTAGACCGGTGCTTGATTTTTTTTTTCCCCCTAAAGACCATTAAGCAGCCTAATGTCTGTTCCCTGAATTTTAGGGAAGATTGGTTATTATTCATAATTTGTAGAAAAATCCAGCTGTGATGAAAAAGAAAAGGTCTCCCTAAAATGTGTTTTCAAACACATTTTGAAGCAAACAGCAGTTGAAATGCCTTTGGAAGTGTGAAAATAGCTACTGATCCTCATTAGCCTCACCATTATCAGAAACATTACGTGAATGACGAATGCCGTCTGCTGGGCACGGTGCAGGGGAAATAGGCAGGTCCAGGCTCTGTCCAGGAGGAACATGCTGTCAAAAATTGGGTCCCAGGATCTGAGGATGGTTGAGTTAGTGCTCCTAGTGTTGGTGAGAGACGCAAGATGCTGAATTGTCATTGGGAGGGACGTCTGGCTAACAGCTGACCACATCAATGAGAGTCATTAACAGTTGAGGATTGAGTGAATTAAATAACAAAACCTGCACACTTTTCTCAAAACAATCTCTGAACAGGATTTGGGAGATTGTGCTTCATTTTGGGGGAATTAGTCACCAGTGCCCTGATGTGGAAACACCAGGCCATCCTGTCTGTCATTTCTCTGCCACCCCCTCCTTGTAGCATTGACACACAATCCACATTACAGACACTTTTTCTTCTGGGAAGCAGCCAGAGAGTGTGTTCCCTTGAGTACTCACACTGGCATTCATCTCCAGCTATTTGCTTTCATTTCCTTTCCTGTAAAAATCCATCTGTGGAGCCTGTGATTGACCTAAGGTTGGA
Organism: Solenodon paradoxus; assembly: GCA_004363575.1. Taxonomy (NCBI): domain Eukaryota; kingdom Metazoa; phylum Chordata; class Mammalia; order Eulipotyphla; family Solenodontidae; genus Solenodon; species Solenodon paradoxus. The sequence continues at coordinate 42,850 of RJWH01002071.1, read as the reverse complement.
TGTCAGGGAAGAAAATACTGATTTGAATCACAATTGTTGCTATAAATAGTAAATGGTAGAACCTGGTAGATCTATCCCTTGGATGCAAAGTGATGGATGGGCTCCTGTTGATTAAAAAAAAGAAGAAAAAAGGCCTAATGAACTATAGTTCAAGTCTAAGTAAATGATAACAAAGAACACCTGATATACTGCTGAATTGTTCATGTTGATTATAAAAACTGCACCTTATAGTCAGAGGAGGCCCATTCCTTAATGTGTATCTGCCACCAGAATGTCCCAGAAAGCAGGCTCGGGCATGGAAGCAGAAGTATGCTAAAGAAGTTCAAAAACTGATATTAGTATAAGTTAGAACTAGAGAATGTTATTCATAATAGAATTTATTATATTTTTTCTAGTAATAATTATGCATTTTAATTGGAATGATTATGAATTTCTGTGTTTTGGTGCAAAGGGTCACTTGATGCCAGCCTACAAGTATTCCCTCATTCACAGACCCAGTCGAGGGAGCACACCGAGTCAGCCTGTCACCTAGCAGGACTCCCTGCTTCTGCTCCTTCTGCCTTTCTCTCATTTATTCTCCAAACAGCAGCCAAAATAATCCTTCAAAACTGTCAGTGTTTAGCATGCCTTTAATCAAGGCTTCCTTTTCTTCTCCATCTCATACACACACATACAGCTTTCTGACCACACTCCGAAGATGGCCCTATCACATGGTGCCTGCCTGCTTCTGTTCACCTGTCACCCTCTGCAGTCCTCGGAACAGTTTTCTTACGGTTCCTCACATAAATGTTAAGGCCTTTGCACTTATGATTTTCCTGCTTCCATTGGATGCCTACCCTCCCCTCCAGCTCTTGGCTTTTGCCAAGAAAGATCTTCCAGGTCCGTCCAGTCTAAAGTAGCTGTGACATCACCACTGCACAGAGCAACACCCACTGTTTTCAGCTGAGTATGCAGGTCAGCAAGGAAATAATCACTTCGCCTTGCTGGTGGGATTAATGTCCTCTTGTATAAAATGTTGCTGCCTGGAGAATAAGATCTTTGCTTGTTCTGTGGAATATTTTATCCCCAGTAGCCAGAACAGTGTCTGTCGTGTAATGTCTTCAACTCTTCTTCTGTGTTAAATGATAGACTATGCTGTACTATATTAATAATAATATAAAGTGATATATATACATATGTATGTCTATGTGTGTATATACATATATATATACATACATACACACACACACATATATACACACATTTTTTCCCTGATACAATTTTGCCACTTTAAAGGACTAGAATCATTATTTTCTTTGCTGAGTAGGTGATTAAATATTCAGTGACCTGATTCATTCCGTTCACTTAGGATAAGAAAACGAACCCATCCCAGAATGGTAGTAGCCTTAAATGTTAAGAGCAAAGAACCACTTCCATCCTAACGTTGACTGTTATTCTGGGGTCCAGACAAGGTTTTTGTGTGACCATGCAATATTTTGGCTTCCACATGCAGTGAGCTCATTGTGTATTAGTAAATAGAAAGACACTATTGACTAAATGCTTCACCATCAGGTTGATTAGCGATTCCTCCCGACAGCCTTGTGAGGTCGATCAGCATCATCAAAGAGCAGCACAGCGAGGGTGGGCGCATTGCCAGGGTCACTCAGGAGGTCATTGGCAAAGCCTGCATTGGCAACTTCAGAGCCCATTACTGTGACAAGCCCTGGCACTGACACCGCTTAGAAGGGTGACCCCTAATCCCTTTTCTTGTAAGGTAGGCACATCAACGCTAAATGTTCTGAAGTAAGAGAAGTGTAAAGGCCTGGAGTTGAAGGAGTTATTGGTGCAATTAGAAACTGGAGCCAACTATTGAAAATTGAAAATGCTGCTTAATGGAGGTGACTTTGAGGACATATTATTTTTGTGAGAATGAGAGAAATGTAGTTTGAAAAATTGGAATGTAAAAAGCAAGGATGCATGTAGAAAATTAATTTGGGTGACTTTTTAGGGGTGAGAAATAATAATCTCTATGACCACAATATTTTAGGAAAAGTCTGGGTCTTGGTATTAGAAATAAGTGGTTATTCAAAATAATATGCCACTAACTCACCTCCAACCGTCAGTAATTTCTGTTGTCTTGTGATTAAAAAAATCTAGTTTTCAACCATGTAGTTTTCAATTTGAGATACCCAATATACAAATTACACAAACCCCATTATTACTAGCATGTCTGTTAGATATCTTCCAGGCATACATGTGAAGGAAAATGATCTCAGTTCTCATAGATCTCATTTTAATCTACCTCATTTTGCATTCATTTTTCCTTCTTTTCTTCTTTCAGTATGTCAGATAAGTAGTTCTCATTTTGGTATTCTATTATGTTCTTTAAGGTTTGGTTTTTTGAAGCTTCATATTAGGTTCCTTGACTCTGTTCCTTGGAAACAAATTATCTTGAACTACCCAACAGTAACTGCTAGCATTGATAGGAAGCATCGCATTTAACTCTTTCAACAACCCTGTGAGAGACACACCATTTTAATCCCCTTTTTATACATTGGGAAACTAAGCTCCCATGCTGAACTCCAGAGCCTTCTTCGTGTTAAAGTCTTAACAAGATCATCTTCTTGTCCTTCTCAGAACCTTCAAAGACATAGCCTGGTGTGCAAATTCAGTATGGTTTGGGGAATGGCCAACTTCATTACCAATCTTATCTGAGTTCATAAATGTTGCGTAAGACATGCAGCATCTGCTCATCATACGTCAAATACTCAGATCTTGCACCTGAACTAGTGTTCTTTGTCATGCTTTTCCCTCTGCCTTTCTGCAACCCTTGTGGGACTCATAGTTTTCCTCAAATACCTCATCAGAGAAGCGTCCTCTGACTCTATAAAGTAGCACAGTCCATCTCTACCCACCATCCTCTTTACTACTTACTCTTCTGATAAGGATTGCCAGCCCCACCTGTGCATGTATGTATGTGTGTTTGTGTTAATACTCTGTCTCTTCCCACTAGAACTAAAACTCCACACGAACAACCATTTGTTTTTTCCCTTTTTCTGCTTCTTGTTACCAGTGCCCAGACCAAGGCCTGGAGCATAAGAAGAACAAGATACATGACTGTCAAATCAGTGAGTGAAACTGTACCACCACACACTGTCACTACACTGCCTTTCTAATCATCAGATCGACTCAGCAGACTCCTCTGCACATAGAGGCTGCACGCTTTGCCTGGTATGACTAATCAAAGTCTAGGACTTAGAAAGACTATTTTGGAACCACTTTTACCAAGTAATCAGGGCTACTGATACCAAGGAAAGATGCAAATGAAGAAGGATTTCAATAGTTTAGTCTATACTGTGTTCACATAAGAATCCAGGGAAGGCACTGGTAAAATCTTGGATAGGGCTGGCGACTTCTCTCTTTATTGCTTTGCTGCTTAAATAAAATTGAAAAGCAGAGGAAAGCGGGACCTGGAAATTATCCTGGGTATTTGTGGACAAGTGTCACTGTGACTGGAGTGACACTGAATGTCAGAGCTCTAAGCCCAGTGGGTTAGACTGTCCAGACTTTGTGAGAAACTGATTGCTTGTGACTCACTTGAGTATCACCATGTACAGATTGGTGGGGATAATGATCAATGACGAAGCATTTCTGAGCTTTTCTTTGAAAATGATATTCTGTGAGGGGCGCAGGAACACATTTTTCTCTAAGATTATATGTATTTTTTAATATCCTTTTTGATTGCTATCCATTGTGCTGGCCCCTTCCCCCAACGTGACCATAATTTTCATTTTAGTGTGATTCAGAAATATAGTTGTACATAGATTCTTGATCATCTAAGCATCGTGTTTTGGGGTGGAGGAGAGGAGATGCCATATTTTTCATATAGTGTTTCTTTCTTAAAATATTGATTCTGATAAGACTAGATGTTATAAAGTGTTCTGGTTATTTTTGTTGTTGTTGTCATTTCTCTGATGAGATGGATATTTGATAACTTGTAATTCTGAGAAATATCTTGGCCTGAAAATCATAAAGGTTGGGTTTTCTTCATGCTTTGTCAGCTAAATGCTTACCTGACTTTAACCTGAGGCTTCGTGTCTTCATCTGCAGAACCAATAAGGTTGGACTTATTTATTATATGATAACTGATTGTCCAAGAGGTTTATGAAAGTGTTACAAAAGTAATTAAAAAGGGCAGCTAAGGCATGTGTAAGAGGTGGAACACAGCAGTTCAGTGCAGATAACTCCGTAACTGTCTGTTTTACACTAGGGCATCAACTTTCCCACTGCTTTAAAAAGTGAAAATGTCTGAACACAGATGAAATCACCGTTACAAATGTATTGAATCTCTCACAATCCAAAATGTTTCGTTTTCCTCAAATAGCTAGGGATCCCTCAAAAATGAGATTGAGTCTTATGCATTAATGAACAATGAACAAAGTATGTTTTGTTATCTGAGTCAATAATTTCAACCTCAAAGATGCTGCATGGAAAACACGAGCTAACAGAGAGGACCCCACTACACACACACACACACACACACACCCCTTAACACCTCACCCCAGCTTGTCTGCTACCTTTTTGGGATATTTATGTCAACACCTGATTTTTTAGAAGTGATTTGTAAGTTTCATTGGGCTAGAGTCCCTCTAAACTCCTTCCATGATGACAGTCCCTGAAGGTGACAATCAAGTCTGGAGATCAGCTGGTCTAAGTCCTCTCCCATTGCTTAGAAGGAAGTGATTCACTCATTTTCCACTTTGCTTTTAGAAAACTGAAGGTAGTGACAGACGCAGCCACCTACCATTGATACAGAGTAACATTCCAGCTTGCCTTAGACCATGACCCTCACAGAATCATTTCCACACTTTCAGGTCTTTGAATCATTTTAATTCCATTCCGATTGCTAAATGTTTCGTTGCCTTTGCTTCCAGAATGCATTATTCATTCTGCTCATATGCACATTCTGGCTGAATGGCTGGGAGGACAGAGCACAGGCTTCGTTTGATAAATATTTTACTTCTTTTTGCATATTCTCAGCATAGGACAATCACAGGACTCCCTGGATAAGCAGGGGAACCTTGTAAAAAGGAGAGCAAAGCACTCCTGCAGGAATAGCACATGACAATAAACAGTTGCAGCTCAGATTCATTGCTTGACAAGGACTCGAAAAGAAGCCATAGGTGTATGTGTGTCATTTCATGGTCGAGAGCAACTTTCCACAACCAGGGGACAATCTGCAGTCGTCCCTAGTATCATCAAGACCTTTGCAGTCTTGGTTTATTAGATCTGTGGGAAGGGGTCCTCATTCAAACCAGATAGTGATTTGGGGATGGTAACTGGCAGACATTGTAAGCAGTGGTGGTTCATTGTTTGGGAGGCAGGTGATCTAGCTTCTGAGAGCGCCATTGGGAAATTCCATTTATCCCCCTGAGAATGTTGTCTTTCTATAAACAGTACAAGGCTGAAGTAGAGGAACGAGTGTCTCTCTGTACTAAGTATGCTGATTTTGAAGACTAGCTGGCTGGGTTTGCATCCAGACCTTGTTCACAGTTGCTGTGTGTCATTGGGTACACTGGTCATCCTCTTCATTTTTGAAGCTCCACGTCTGTGAAATGCAGATCATACATGTCCTGAACTAATAGTGTTATGAGAATTCAAAGAGGTAATCCTTATAGAGTGTTTATTTCGGAGTGCAGTATGTTTTAAGCAGCCGATAAACATTCAGTATTATTATTAATAAACTATTTGGCACTGTAGTTACAGGTGTAAGTGTTGCCTTTGAAGCTATGACTGCAGCATGATGATGTGTCAAATCAGAAATACCTGGGGATTAAGTTCATATCAAAAGTGAGAATATTTTTTAAATGTATCTGCCTGCATGACTGATAAATGCATAATGTTTTCCATGGCTTTGTTAATATAAATAGTTTAATAAGCTGATGCATAATATATACGTTTATATGGATTCCTTAGTATGTCCTTTAATCCTCGTATATTTATTTTTTATCTTCTATCTAACATGAACTCAGCAGAGAACCCTGACATTTTCTTGCTCCCTCACACTCCAGAAAGAAATAGCAAAACCAAATGTATATTTTCTAATACAAGGAGAATATTTCAAGGTAGTGTTTTAATTCCATCAATGATGAACGGTTCCTGGATTGTAAGAAGCAGCTGCAATGATGGAGAGACAGTGAAGCCTGTGCACTCATGCAGCTTGCTTTCTAGCAGATGGGCACTGGGGAAAGGAGATCAGACCCATACAGTGTACAGCAGCAGAAGATAGAAAGCAAATAGGAGCCATTCACAGAGTCAGCCTGGGCTGTCAAGGAGAGACTCATTTCATTCAGCAGAAGGATGTGAGAAAGTTTAAAGAAGGGAGGCATAACTGAGTCTCACCTTGAGGGATATGAATGGTGTCTGATGAAAAAAGAATGAAAGGATAATTCTGAACGAGACCTGTCTTCAGAGAACATAGTCTGATAACAGAAAACTGCATATTGTCAATTTCAGTACAATCTACAGGGGTAACGGAAGTTGTAGGAGAAAGACTCAAGGGTGCTGATGCACAGGCCTGGTCAGGAAAAGCATCTGAGGAAAGTGACTGTGGGAGCTGGGAATGGAAGAAGTGAGAAGGGTCGCAGGTCCTCTGTCCTCCCTGCCACCAGCGTTTTGTCTGTTCAGCTGTGGGTGGATATTGTGTTTTCAAAGACATGGGCCAGGAGCAAGGCTGCACCTAGGAGAATGAGCAAGTAAGTAGCAGCTTTGCCTGAATCCTGCAGCAGGTTCTGCCCAAGGTGGAGGAGGTAATGGATGGGGGGTTGGGGTAGGGGGTTGCAAATAAAAGGTTTGGGGACCAGCCAGTCGTGTGTGTGTGTGTGTGTGCGTGTGTGTAAGAAGGAGAAATTAGACACCACCCACTTAAAGATAATAATCTTCTCTGAACCTGGTTCCCCCCAAACTGAAAACCTTTGTATACATTAATTTGCACCCCTCTCTTTCTTAAGCAAAATAGAGATCCAATTATCAATGCCAATACTGGTTATTTTGACACTCAAAAATGAGCTAGCAGATGTTTCAAAGGCAAAGGTGACCCTATCTTTAAGGTACTCTGCTGGAGTCAGCAGTTTTACTGAGGGCAGGGATCTATGTCGCAGGGTGTCAGTGTGCTCTGTGCAAATCCCACCTCTCCCTGGGAGCTATGTGCGTACGATCAGAGTCAAATACATTCTTATCTCAGCTGCCCTCCCAGATGGAAGCATCAAGAACACAGCCTGCTGCAGCAAGAAAAAGAAACGATTGGCATATATGTTCAAGGTGTGCGGAAGAGCTTTTCGAATGTGCCAGCAGATGACAAATTCAGTGACTTAGGGCCGCGTGGAGATATCTTCATAGCACATTGATGTTCCTCCCCTAAACTTTCTGCGGAATCCTCTGAACCGTAACCCTGCCAGTTCACCCAAGTGCTCAGGGAACTTGGGAAACAGAGTAGAGCTTGCTCAGTTCAGGATGAACCGTCCTGTCTTGCGGCAGCACATTTAAATGATAGGTTTGGGCTGACAGGCTCCGGTATTTCAAGGCAGAATCCTTAGAAAGCAGGAGACGATTTCCTTCAGCTGCGCGCCATCATTTGCTGTAGATCACCTATTATGTTCTTGAGGTTTTATGAAAAATGGATTTGGAGATGTTTTCTTGACAGTGGGTAGACTAATGGAATCTGGTGACTGTATTTAAAATGTGCAAGGGTTTGTTATAACATGGTAATAGAAATATCAATTGCCCTGTCAGGGTCCAAAAAAAAATTCTGTCAATGAATGATAATGAAGTTATTTAAATGTCGACTCACTCGCAAACATTTTCCAAACCTTAAATTATTCTCCCTGCTTTAACCTCATACATCCTAAGTTATTAAGGAGCCGAGTCTGCGATGCAGCCTATGCGCTTTAGGGGCTGGAAGCTATTTTTATGCCGCTAAGTGCCCCAGGAGCAAGAAGTGGCTGCTCTGAATGATTTCAGGAAAGACACAAAGTACAGGAAAGCCACCGCTGCTTGATTTCTTGGTGACGCCCTCTCACTTGCAGGACATCGTGTCTGTGCTGGCCAGTCGTGCCCCATTCCGCACCCCCGTCTCTGTGTTCTGACATTGGCGGGATGGTCCCTTGTGTCTGGGATCAGGCCTCCTCTCTGTCTGGGACCTGGTGGTGGAGAAGGAGGAGCTCAGTTTACTGCAATAGCTTCTAAAAGCCTTTCTGAAGAAGTAGCCTGGCTCAGCCTTGACTCAGTGTGCCCGCCAGGCCTCATCAAGCATTCTCCCTGCGTCTGGAGAAGGCGGTGATGGTTATCTGCCTTCTCTGCCCTGGGGATTGGGGTTTTGGGGTAAATAGGTTGTATTGACTGCCCTTAAGGCACTTTGAGTCATGGAAAATGGGTGCAAGGCAGAGGTTCCTTGATTAAAATGTGGAGGAGCACAGAATGTGCTCATCTGCTATTTCTCCTTCACCCAACACAGTGTCTTGTGTCTGCTAATCCCAGGGATGGCAGTCAGCCTTGCTAGACTCTGTGAGCTTCTTAATTTTTATTTTTAAAAAGTCCAATGGCCCCCGTACGAGGAGCAGGCACCCATCAAGGTGGTCAGTCAGTCAAATCAAAGTGTATGTACTCACTGTGACCAGGACAGTCTTCTGGGAGCTAGGAAAGCAACAGGGAACAAAGCAGACATGTTTGTTTCCTCCTCTCCTGCGGTTTACGTTCTGGTGGGAGGAGAAAGACAATAAAAAATAAGAGACCGATCTATTGTGAATACGGTAAAGAGAAAATGAAAGAGGCTAAAGAAGAGGAGTGTGCTGGGTGGGAGGGAAAGGAGTTGCTCTTTCATACAGCGTGGCCTATACCACAAAGAAGTGAGTAGCCGTTATTTGGGGTATCGAGGGAAAGAGCTTCCCAAGTAAAGGGAATAACAAGGCTCAAATCGGCAGGGGCAGGGTAGGCAGAAAGAGGATAGGGATTCAGAGAGAGACATCCCAAAGTTGTATCACCAACCTATTCTACAAACCCTAGATGTGACTTGTCCATAGCAAGCTTGGAATATGTTTGTTGAGAGAACCAGGACACTGGAACGCAGCTAAAGGGGGGTACCTATGCCAGGTTCTGTTTGACTTCAAGTACTTGCTCTTCCCATTAGACTGTGACATCATCATAGTCTTCATGAGACACCGTGAAATCATCGGCAGGCTGACACCACTCATCTGGTCCTTCTTTCCAGCCTTCCCAGGGGCCAGGTGGACCAGAAAAGATGAAACGCTTTCTTTTCCTCTTAGGACATCATGACATTTCCACTTCTAGTTTTCTTAAAATTAATTCTCTGAGGCTGACCCTCGGTCTTTCCGCCTGGTGTGAGGAGCAACCAGAATTTGGTCTATACCAGGCAGAACTTCAGTTTCAGTTTGTTTCTTTTACTTAGAATAATAAACTAAATGTTGTCAGTGTGCCCCTTCTGCCTCTTAGGGCTTTGAGAAAGGCATTCTGTCTTGGGGTTAAGGAAGCAGGTTCTAGCAAGATGACCTTTGTGTCTGAGGATCACACCATCAAGTTCTGTGACCTTCAATAGCTAACGGTGCTTGGGGCCTCCTAGGCTGTGCGGTCACTATCAGCGTCCTTCTCAGAAGATTTTGCATGTGAAGAACTTAGATCACATTGAGAACAACTAATAAATATTCATTTTTATTAGCTGCTAGATTTCTTAAGCATAATCGTCTATTCACCAATGGAAGCTTGTTACAGTTCTTAGAGAAGTAGAGTTTGGAATCTTGAGCTCTCACATTCCAGTTATTAAGCTTACCTCTCTGATGCAAGCTCCACACACCGCTAACACGGACTCTTTAAAACAGGGTAGACTCCATTCAGTTACTTTTAAAGGTGAAATAGTTTTATGAGTATATTGCCTTCTAAGCAAATTAAATCTAAATCACTTTCAGTGACAGCGAGTTTCCTTGCGGGTTCATGTTACAAGTTTTAGTATGTGCTAGGCAAAGATTACAGACAAATGAGAAAGAAAAAGAGTGAGTGATAAAATGAATAATAAAAGCTATCGTTTATAGATTGCTTATTTCATGCCAGTCATGGTACTCAGCACATTTTATGGATTAATTTCGTTCACAAATGATTCTGTGTTTATCTATTATCTCATTCGTTGGTATAAGATTGTGCTAGAGGAAATCCATATTTTTTTCTGCCACTTCTTGTGGCAGAAACTAGTCATATCCTGTATTGATCCCTTTTTCAAGTGCGATGGGAAACTTTGCCATCTGAAGAGATCATGAGACCTTAGAAGGCAGGCGCCCTGCCTTCAAATTGGTTTCTCTGCTGCTCAGAGCAATTTGTTTTTGCTTTATGCATATAATACCTAAGTGAAGACATGCTTTCAAATGTTCTAAAAGTCGCTATTTAAGATGTGTTTGCCACAAAGGTGGAGTCAGAATTAAGGATCAAAGGCAAAAAGATGTGAGCCTTGATTTAATCAGTTGCATATTTATTTTCCTAGAATGCTTATTTTCTCAGCTTTCAGCTTTTTTCTAGCACAGCATAGGTGTTGACAGAAATTCTGTTTTTCATCTGTAGATAAGTCAACCTGTAAACACCTCCCCCACCCCCCCCAACCCCCCCCTCCCCCGCCACCAAAAAAAGGCCTTCTTTGGAATGTTTTTTAAAAAATAGTACAAGTTGAGAATTCAGGCTACTTATATTGCATCTTAATTATATCTATATAGGACACATATTTTTAACAGATTCTTTTTTTTTTTTTTGGTCTTTGTAACTAATCATTTTATGGATAGCATCTTCCGGCATTTCTCATTGCAAATTTGATTTATTTAAAATATTTATATTGTTCTCCCTTTTTTATGAGCCAAGATCCAAAATTATTCTTTTGCTTTAATTGGTTTCATCTTTAATATTGTTTTTCCAAAAGTATTTTTCTCATAACACTATGATCTCATTAGAGATTCCCCAAGGATGGATCTTGTAACAAAATATGTTTGGAAATTTTTGCATCAAATATGCATTTAAGAGGTTGACAATGTATGTTATATATTAAAATAATAAAATGTATATATGTAAAGGACTGTTGAATATTGTCTAATCAATTTCCAAACTTTTTTTTTTTTTTAAATCTTAGAAAGCACTTTTTTTCTGTACCTAGGCATGATACTTAAAATATTTAACAGCTAGTACGTTGGCTCACAGACCAGCTTGCTGCCTACCTGTCTCTCCTCTGCTCTGTCAGAGCCTGTGACCCTCGAAGATTCCAGCTCCCATGGTTGATCATATAATGATAACTGGAAGCATCGGTTAACCCCTGTGAAAGGGGTTTGCCTTTCAGGGTGCAGTCCTTGCTTGGATGTCCCTGTCTCCTCTATTGAGCATCAGGCATAGGCATTGGCCAATCAGAACAGCTGTTCTTCTTAACTCTGGAGAAAGTTTTTTTGATTGTTGACCTGTGAAGACATGCAGGAGGTCATGAGAAGAGGCCATGGCTGTGGGCCGACAGAAGTAACTACTAAGAGGCCTTGGTCCAGCAATAAATTTACCAACTGATCAGGAAGTATTGACTGTTTTCATTCCTATACCATCATGCAAAGTGTTCCAGATGATTGTTAGTTTTGCCTATGACTTGTCAGCACTCTAATTCTAGTTCTATAGGAAAATCTTGGACAACTGCTAGCCTATGCCATTTGGATATGTGGAAATGCATCATTTTTTCTATAAATTCTATTGATTTTACAGCACCAAAATGTTTAAGTGTTAACGTTCCTGGAGTTGAGAACTAAGACATTTAGATTCAGTTTTTAAACTTTGAAAAATCAAGGTCAAAACACAGGACAAAATCTAATGGCAGATGTCTTAAGGGATACAGATTGATAATGTTATGGAGAGAAAAGAGTCCAATCACATTTTATAAGCTCTCTAGAAAGAGAATACTAATGTCAATCTAAGCGAGTCATCTCATTATAATGCGCGCGTGTACACACACACACACACACACACACACACGCAATGAATATGATTTAATAGAGCTTTGTTACAGAATCCTTGTTTCCCTTATATAGATATTGTGTGATTTTTTTGAAAGTTAAAATAAAAAGTATTTATTGACTAGCTGAGAGATGACGTTCAGAGAAATTACCAGAAACTATCATACCCACTATAGACTGGTCACTACTTCTATAGCCTTATTTCACATTATCTCACCAGGCAAATTGAATTATCCTCTCATGTCCAAAATAAGAGAGATTTATTAACATCTCAGTAGGCAAAATTAATTATTGTAGGAGTATTTGTACATTTAATCTCTGATCACTCAACCCCCTGGTAGACTTTTTGCCTCTGCTTCTTTAATTTTGAATTTGTGAGTGTTGGTTAGAATAATGGATAAATAAGTTATCTCAAAAAAGGAACTAGTGAAGACTAGTGAAAATTTGTGGTCATGCAAGCCCTAGTATGAAGACAACGGTATCTTCTCACTTTCCCATCTCACTTCTCACTTATCCCAGTAAGGCTAGAGAGGAAATAAATGCCTAATTCCAAGATTGGCCATAGTAGGGAAAGACCTCCAATATTTCTTTGAGCATAGGAAAAAATTTCTTGTCAGCTCTGAGTTTGAGAGGGATAAAAAGCTGAATATGAAATGAGGATTTAAAGACGATTCATAGAAAGATTTCCTGTGAAAGAGTTTGAATACTCTTCAAAGACTATGGGCTATCAAGTTTGTTAGATTGTGATAGAGCGCAGATTGGGCCAGAAGAAAGCCAGTCATGCAGGTAGTCACAGAAGGTTCCTTCTCATTTATAGAGCTCTCGCCACTTCTCTATTCTAAAGCCCTACCATTTTTCAAGGTCCAGAGTTCTTCTAAGAACATTCTGACCGTCAGTGATTTGTAGTAAATCTAAATTCTATAACGTGTGATGTATTACTTATGTTATATAAAAATGCATAATTATAATGAAATCCATATTATTTATATGTGATACATGACATACCTTTTAGGGATAAGTTCCCCAGGCCCCCAATCAATACAAATTCTTCATTTCATAAGTCAAGGATCACCTATCATACAGCCTTGTTGATTCAGAGTAGGCTCTTAGTGCATGGTAATGAAATAGTTAAACAAACTAGTGCTTAGTCTTTATGGTCCTATAGGAATTTGTAACTTGTATTAGTATTAGAAATAAATGAAAATGATTGTTTTCTAAGCAATGTTGATTCTTATTTCTTTCATTGCACTTAGTACATTATAATTATGTATTTATATTTCTTAAAAGGTTGTTAAGAGTCTTGAGAGAAGGATCAATGTGTTCTATCTGGTACTTAGCACAGAGTTTGGCACCTTTTAGGGCCTCTACAAATTGGATGACTGGATGCATGGATGGATGGATGAAGGGGATTTTCATTCGGAGTCTTCTGTCTGTAAAATGAAGGCAGGAAGAAAAACATATGGTTCTTAAGAAAAGAGAAAAAGTGGAATAAGTACACAGGAAATAGAACTTGAATTTGTGGATTCAAAGTCTAGCCGGACATTTGTCATGTTTGCTTTGACCAGATCACATAAATTCTCTCAACTGCCTTCTTCAAGTACAGGTAACCTTTTCAACTGCTCATGGGGTAAAGCTGATATAATAAATTTGTAATTCTGAAATATATAACAGACTTTCAAAAAACTGATTAAAGCCTATTTATTCTGTCTGAATCAATAAGCTATGAACTAATGGCAAGATAAAGATGAGAGAATCTGAAAAAAAATAAAAAAGGATCAGTGCCAAGGAGTGATATCCTCCCAACTCCAGGTTGCTTAACACCAGAAAAGGCCACGGAGTGAGTTTGTGAAGTTCCACTTAGTATTAAGACATTTTCTTATTCTTAAATAGTAGGAAAAGACCGAATGACCTTTGAAGGGCCTGATCCACCATATATTCCATAACTCATGAAAGAAAATAGTTTGTAGATAAATCAGGAGGACCTGCTTTTCCACTGTGCCAAAGATAAAGCCAAAGTTTACAAATGTTGACTCTAAATAAAAACTCTTTATTTTGTTGGTCATATCAAGAGACACCCTCATCCTTTAATCTTTGATAATGAACTGCATCCTTTATGTAACATGCGTATGTTAAGAAGCAGTCGAGATGGAGTTTTAATTTCTACCCATTCAATTTAAATGCAGATGTTAAACACTCACATGATGCTGCTGTGTACATAATTAAGCATCATTATATACTACATAAATCATTTAGAAACCTCCCAAGAGCCATTCTGCTATGTAAAGTGTGTATTATACTGACAAGCCAGCAAATGACGTGTATTTCTGTCCTCATTAATGCTCCTTTTGAATTATAGGTCAACCGATTATGGGACAACTTATGAGAAGCTGAATGATAAAGTTGGGCTGAAAACAATTTTGAACTATCTTTATGTGTGTCCCACCAACAAGCGTAAGGTAAGAAATGTGTATTGAGCATGCTGCTTTTCATGATGTGACTCCAGCTTGGATGGATAACCTCTCTAGCCACTGAAAAAATCCATTAGAGTTAAGCTGAGATTAGAGATGTAAAGATGAGTTGATGGATGTTAAGGTAGTGAAACGTCTGACACATTGTAATTTTTGCGTCAGCAGCTATGAATATAGGAGGGTGAGGGGTAGGTCTATGATTACTATTTCCAGAAGCCCGCTCCAGGGAATGAGACTCTTTGAGTTTTTGCTACTGATTCTCTTTCAAGAGCTCAGACCAATCAATCATAAGGATCATAGTAAACCTTGACAAGACAAGAAAAGATGGGCTTTTCATCTGGTATCCTCCTATTTTTCCCTGGACCTAGAGGAAGTAGGCTAAGTAAAATTTAAGTGAGTACATTGTTCTGCAGCACCTAGGGGATTTTATTTCTAGGGTTTATTCCACCTGCAGATATTAGGGTGTGGGCACTGGTGAAGGGACTTTGGATATCATTATCTACCTTGCCCTAATTTTAAAATGAGAAATCCGAAGTTCAAAGATAATGATTTGCCTCCGTTACAGAGTTATGGACAAAACTGAGACTAGAATTCAGTTTTCCTGCTGGGCAGTCAGACTATTTCCACTGCATTAGACGGCTTCCAGTAAGAAGGTTTAGCTACTCTTCAAAGATGCTATTTTCCCAGGAAGAAAATGTTTGCTTTTAAATATGGAACATCTATTTGTCTGAAGAAGAGTTATGGTACCTTTGTTGTTTGTTTGTTTTTTATAAATGTGTACTATTAAATTCTGAATTATGACATGTAATTTCAAAGTATTATATGAATTATATGAAATAGCATGGTATGTCTTGGAAAATAGAAAATCACTGTGCATTAATGTGCCCTAAGCCCAGTTCTCTTTTGCTGGTAATCCTAAGATCTAGCCTCTCATTTCAGACCTTCAGTAGTTATTGTTAGTGACCTTGAGTAGATCCTGCAGTTGGTCGTCTGGACTGGTAAAGGTGGATGCAAACAGCTCTGAGCAACCAGACTCACCCCTCATCCAAAGTATCAGCGACCCCCAAATGCACCAGCCCTGATCTTATCCCAGTTGCTCTGGATTATGGCTCAGATAGCTGTATTGTTAGAAAGATGCTTCTGATATGTATCTAGGATTTACAATCACTTATGTAAAGTATAGCGTTCCCTCTGGCTCAAAGCATTTCATGTTCTTTTTGCCGAAGCATCATACTTTGGATTCAGTTGGTTTGAGTAAAGCCCAGCTAAGCCAAATAACAAGTACGTAATGATGGTGATTTACTTCATCTTTCCAAGCACAATATCATCATGTTTAAATGGTGATAATTATAGTATAGTACCTACCTAATAAAAAATTATAAGGATTGCATAAAATAAGGTATCCCCAGTACTTTGCACAAAATAATCAATGCTTTCTCTCTCCTTTACATTTCCTTTTCTCGTCTTTCTCCTTCTCTTTCTTCATATAATTATTGAAGTAGTAGTAATGATTATTCTCTAAATAGCAGGGTTGAGTTGAACTTTCTACAGTGTTAGAAAGGTTCCTGTAAATCTAGGTATGCCGTTGAAAAGTATAGAGCCTAACCGCAGTGACTACTGTGTGTTTGAAATTTGCTAATGTGACTCAGAATCTGGATCTTTCATTTTACTTAATTTGAATCAGTTTAAATGAAAACAGATGTGGCTGATGGCTCCAGTATTGTATAAAACTTCGTCATAATGTCAACTCCATGCATTTTGAGATAGGTGCTAAATATTCCTGTCTTCCTCTTGCTGGCACGGGATTAGGTCTATCATCAGCAATTGCATAGGTACCATTTTGATCTGCCCTCACTTGAGGAACTGAACTTATTTCCTTGATTTGTATGACATTCTGTTGTGTTTGTTGCTTCTGAGTCAATTCTTATTATCCATATAGATTTTTCCTGTGGTTCACACTTTTCATAAATTTGGTTTCATAATCAACAAACCATATGCTAGGAAATGGGCTGTGCATCATATGATAAGAAGAAATAAGTCAACAATCCACCCTCCAAGCTCCCCTGTGACTTTTGGATAAGTCGTTTCGTTTACATGATCCTATTTGTAAAGTGATATAGGCAAAAATGAAGGTATTTGCAGCTGGGAGAGACCGTAGTTGTCTTCTCATCTAGTGACAGTGCCTGTTTTATTGATGTCACTAGAGAGAAAAACGATTTTAAAAAAGATACCAAACATTCAATGTGACCATAGGCTTTTCTGTAGTTCCCATATTTGTAGAGGCGATCTGGAGACTCCAAGATGACTTGTAGAGTGAGAGCTTGAAGAGTGAAGAATCTCTAGTGTCTCATCCAGATGTAGCTTCTAATCCTGCAACAAAAGCTTCGACGGAATATAGCAAGGAATCTTGTCCTTGAACCCATTCGTGTAACTGTGCCAGTATGGGTTGGACCTCATTCTTAATCTGTATTTGTATGAGGACCTGGAAAAGGACACTTAGCATGGGCAGACCTCACTTCTGTCAAAAGAGAAGTAGTTGCCCATGAAATAAGAGAAAAGCTTTCTCTGGGCCAGTTCTCTTCCAGAAGCAGAGGTGGATCTGAGCTGTTTCAGTCACAATGTTTATAGGCGAACCTAAGAAAAGGAATCTTTTCCTCTGCAGGTAAATGAGGGCTTCAGGGTCACTTTCTGAGATGCTGATAGATGGAAGAAATATTGGAGGACGATGAAGGTCTTTTCAATGGTGCAGAAATCAATAAAGTTGACATAGCAGTATATTTGTGTACAGTTTTTCTACTTAGGAGGTGAATTTATCACCATGAAATACCCACCACACACAGAGGGACATATTTGAACCAAAGACAGTACCCTGTACAACATTTTAAAGTGTGTGTATATTTCCTCCAATCAATGAGCATTCTTTAAAAAAAAGAGAGAGAAGAAAAGAAATATCAGACTCCATTAATTATGCAGGACAAAGGCATTCAAGTTCGTCTCAATTCTCCCAGGACTCCGATGAAAAGCAGGCTCCTCTAAAGGGTTGCGTTCATTCTTCGAGGTCTCTAGGGAGCTATCTAGTCAGTTAACATCTTTCATACCAAATGCTTGTCTCTGCTTTTCACATCAGTGGGAGTAACTAAAATAAAACTGATATCAGGGTAACTGTCGTACTTTCCAGTAGCTTCCTTTGCCTTCACGTTCTTGCTATTTTTAGCTGCTTCTGAGAACAAGCACAGTTCCTCAGTAAACATGTTTCCCACCGTGGCATCATGCCCTGACTTTGCAGGCAGCTGGTTAGGGCCATTACTAGGGGCAGAGTCTAGAACCAAGCCGGCTCTTATTTGCCATTGAAATTGATGATCATACACTGGCTGCTTGTCTGCAAGCTGCTGTAAAATATAGCGGCTTTCTTGAGGTACGTCTGCCACAGTAAAACTGTAATCTCATCACAGGTCAGTCTAGGAAATCTTGACAAAGAGACGTAGAAAGCATACTCTCAGGTATTATTCTAACTCATGTGCACTACCTCTCAAAGGACCCCAGCACCTGGCCTCTGATATATGAATTAGGCCCCAAAGAAAAAGCATGTGTGGGTCCTAGTGCCAGAGAAGAGGGAGGCTAACTGTATGTCACCGTGTCTCTGAGGGACAGCACTTCCCCACCCCCAGTTCATGATAAATCCGCAGGCTTGTTGGTGTCGGCTGTGGTTTATTGGCTGCATACATATAATCTGCGATGAGAAAAGATGATTTAACCTGCACCTGAAAGGAACAGCTGGGATGTAGAAGGTTGATAGGAAGAACTACTACAGATAGAGCAAAGAAAAAGAAAAATCAATATCTTAGTCTCAGTCTTAAATTCTCACTGAGTTTATTTGTATTCCACCTAAAAAGAAAACGTATTTAAACTGTGTCAATCATACTATGTGTCCGTCAGGGATGCTTTTCACATCACCCCAGCCACCCTTAGCTGCTCTCCCTAAAAATGGTCTTGTGTGACATCTCTAAGAATTAAAGAATCAAAAATCCCTAGTTGAAGGAAAAAAAATAATGTTTTTTTTTAAAACTTGGAACAATTTCACTTGTAGTTGTTCTATCCTCACACTGCATTATATGTTCCACATGGAGAAAGGAAAACAACATCTAGAGAGTATTTTTTCTTTATCTTTCCTGTGCCCTGTCCAGACCCCAGTTCCTTCTCATTTCTGTTTTATCATCACATAATTAATATCATTCCTACTGAGAGAGCCTTCTGAGACTTCCATCCTATAAATAGGACCCTAGCTCCTCAGAATACATCGATCATTCCTATAGGTCTCTTGGTACATGCCAGTATTAAACACTGTTTGCATTTTCTCCAGATGTTTAAGTTTTAATTACCATACCATATGTGGTGCTTTCTAAATAAATGTTTGATCATTGACTCCTGGTCTCTTCTCTTTATATCCTGGGCATACTAAAGTCCTCTTGTCATTTTCTTGGGTGGTTTCTATCATGTGTGTGACTTTTGGAAGCAAGGAAGAGGTGTGGTTGGTAGAATCTGCCGACTTTGCTTAGGGAAAATGATAGAATCATTGAATCAGAACCTAAAACATGTTGGAAGTATGTGGATTTCACTGTTTAATAGATATGGAAATTGATTACCGGACATTTCATTTCTTGCCTGAGGTTGCATGCAAGTGGTAAATGAAAAGCTAAGATCATTAGACCTTAAAAGCACACCTCACATGCACCTGTTCATGAAAACAGTTCCACCGATGAGATTTTCTCCCTCCTTCCCTCCATCTCCAAGGTATCCCCTTCTCTTCTAGCACTTCTCTCTCTTCTGATGACCGTTTTTGAGCCGTGTCTGACCCGCCTTTTAGAATGCGAGATCCTAGAAGGGATAAAGTCCATGCTTGTGAAAAGGATGGGATCTTGGGGCACAGTTGGGGACCAGCATGCAGCTCAAAGTGTGAGTTGAACTCAGGTTAGATTTGGGACTCCTAAGCTGAAACTTGATAAAGAAACTACATTGTAATATTGGCTTTGACTCACTTATTTTTTTCCAGTTATAAAATTAATTCTTTCAAGTGAATCAATAAGATTAGTCAAATATCCCTGTAGGTTTTAGTCCTTTCTGGGCCATAATGTATAATTTTATCTTTTTTTCATCAAGAAGACTGTGATTCACATTTAAAATGACAGGACTTGGCTTAGCCCTCACTCAACCTTCTCTGGCAAGGCGGAGGGAAATGAGCGGATTGAGTAGTACATCAAAGGGTTGCCTGACGTTTCCCTTGGCGGACACTCAGCACTAGTTCCTTCCACTCTCTTTTATCTGTCCCTTTGTACACAAGAGCATGCTTTTGCTGCCAGTCTTTGAAAAATAATGTAAGTTTCATTCATAAAGAAATGGGATGCATGAACTCAGACATCGTAGCAGTGGCGTTTTCCCAACTTCACTGAAACTGACTCTTTTGAGTGAACACATGCTTACCTCTCTCCCCTTCCCCTGGGTAGGGGTGGCTAAAGAAAAAGATCACCTTTTGGGATCCTTCCCTCCCTGGGTACATCTGAGTGTTTACGCTGTTCAGTCCATCAAGCCCAGTTCCCTGCTCTTCTTGAGCATTCGAAAATAAAATTGAATCCAAGAGGGCAGGCCATCACTGCATGTTCTTTTCCCCTCTGGGTGATTTTCCAGCAGTTATCCAAGCCCCTGGGCTTCTAACAAGCTACAGAATAATAAATACAAAGCGCTCTGTTTGCAGCAGGGGCAGAGTGCTAGGACCAGTGCCCACAGCAAGTCCCTCCTGGCCCCAAGGTGGAACCAGGGAGCCCTCTAGAACTCCGGACTCCCTGCAACACAGCCAGGGAAAACCACTGATCTAGGCCATCTCCTTGGTCTGTACTGAATTATATTTGAAATAGTCATGTACCTTGTATCGGGTTCTATACATCAGAACACCCAGGATTACTTTTGTGAAGAGATAAATGCTAAAAAAGCCACAGTCTTGTCTGTTTCATCACTGAAAGTTACAGAAGAGGAACCTGCTTGAGTTTCTTAAATCTTATCTGTGTCTCTCTAATAATAAGGCTGAAAAAAAGGCAGGTTCAGAATATGCCTCATTTCTCAGAACTAATCAGATTAAGAGTTTACTATTTTATTTTATGGAGCATTAAGTAGTTCTAAGTACTTTTTTGTTGAAAAGAAGATTCTTGCATAATTAACATCACATATGTTATTCTTCCTTTGTAAAGATTGTGTCTATCACATATCATAAGCATCTAATACATTAACCATTCATCACGAATTGCTGATTAAAATAAAGCTGTTTTATCTATATAAGGAGAGCAAGTTTATAGAATTTGATATGATAATTAAGAATTTCATTAGTCACATTTATGTTTTTTTTTTTTTTTTTTTTTTTCAAAGCTGTAAGTAGCCAGCTAGTGAAGTGTCTAGGTTGAAAGGTGATAGAGCCATAGATCAATCTTGTCTAAGTTTAGATAATACCTTTTCTAAATCTAAATAAGTTGGCTTCTGTTAATATTTTTCTAAGGTGGAAAGGAGAGGAAGGAGGGATTAAAACTTCATCCTTTGGTTTTATTCCTTTTTAAAAAATGAAGTTAATAAGGATAGAGGGAAAGCCTAAATTAATCTCTAAATATGATGAAATTAGAAGCGATGTTTCTTAGACCACTGATTGGGTCTCAGAGGGTCAATTGCCTCAATGGCTAGGTGAACAGAAATTCTCATTAAGAGAGGAAGCCTTTATCAGAGGTTAATCATTCTTCAAATATTCATAATAGATAATCTGCTTAACCTTTATGGGGTGCAGATATTTTTATTTACTTACCTATGTACCTACTTATTTATTTTTGCCTCATCATCTGTCCTTATTCGAGCTGCTGTTCTCTGAAGTCTGGCTGGCCTAATGTTAAATGCCCATCCATTACCCTTTTATGAAGGTCAAATGAATTATTTCAGGTTGGTTCCAAGTTGCAGTCTGCTGTGGTAAATGGTCAGAGGTCTTTTCAACATTCTGGTCTGCTTGCTTTCAGCATGCTCCCTGTGGCTTCTCAGAGGTTTCCATCATCCGGTGTTTGACATGCTGTATCTAGAACATTTGTTTCTGGTGAATAGCCCGACCTGCTCTCATGATGGATGGAGATGAATGCTGGCCGCTACGGGAAATTTGCCGTATTTACTAGGGTGGGGATGTTTCACTCCAATAGATCAGATCTGCCCCAGGCTTTCTCTTGATTCTGTCAAGAAAAACAAAGTCAATCTTGAGGAATCTTTAAGAAGCAACCTTTTTTTTCCTCCCCTGTAGAAATTAAGAGAATGCCATCAGCCTCAGGAGCTAAGTCGTTTCCATTTAACCATTTCTTCTTCTGACCTGACATTTCTTGTGACCAAATCATTTCTCTAAGCATCTACCATCCACTTTCCTGGGTCCGTAACTTATAACATGCACCTCTTTCCATAAGTCTTCAAATACTTAACATTTTATTTGCAGAACAAAAAACTATCATTTCTAGAGAACAAGGTGGGCTTGGATCTTCCTTGGTAAAAAGACCTGCAGTCTGAGATATACAGTTGATTACTAGGCAAGAGCGATTTATTTTTCTTTGGCTGCTTTTGGGTTCATGTGCTTGTTTGGGGACAAGAATGCTAATTCTCATGAGTGACAATGTCTTCCACCAGGAAATGAGCACATCTGTAGTGGAGAAAGAGACAATGTGAGTCAATTCAAAAAAAGAGAGAAAAAGAAAGAAACAGAATAGGGAACAATGAAACGTCCTGAACACACAATCTCTCACAGATAAGGGAAAAGGAGGTGTAAGAGGAAAAGCACAGATGTCAAGCCAAGAGAAGATGCAGAGATTACTACAAAGAATTTAAGTAACAAATAGTGATGGGAGAAAGCTAATGCAAAGAGCACAATGGAGCTATAAGGTAGATGAAAAAAGTAATAAAATCATAAATATTTTTAGCAGTAGATCAAGAATCTCTTGAGATCTCTCAAAAGAGAAGTGAGCTAATTCACTAGGAACTTATTAAGACTTTCAGAGGGAGTGCAATTGACCCTTATCTCTCTGTTCTTCCTGAGTGCTTTCAAAGGGGTAAAAGAAGTTGATGGCTCTGGCTGAAATTGGTTTTGCCAGGAAAGAAAACACAATTATGACTCAAGTGTGGGGGAGTGGCAGGCCTATGTCTAGGCTTTCTGTTCCAGCAGCAGATTAAAATATCATTGCAGCTACCTGCGTTGATGAACTTTTGTTCTTTCGAGAGTGTCTTTCCTAGCTACTCCCCCATCACATGGTGGAATGGGCTCCTATTTGTAAGTATCCCTTGTAGGTTCTTCACCTGTCAGGTGAACCAACTCAGCACCTATGTGTAGTCACTATAAACCTATTTGTCATTTGAAACTGTTCACTGAGAATTTTAGCCTGGTGGTGTCATTAGTCTGTGATGTAATAGTTCATATAATGGACTCTGGAGCCAGGCAGCCTGAATTTAAATTCCGTCTAAGCCAGATACAAATCGTCTACCCTTAGACAGGCTTTTATTTGTTGCTTTGTTTGTTATTCTCCGTGATAGAGTTTCCTCATCTCTAAAATAAAATACCATGATCCTATAAATACCATGTGGTAGTTTTGAAAAGAGTCCAAACTAGCAAAGATCAATGTCTGACCTATAGCAAGAATTCAGTGTTAGCCTCATTGTTATCATCATCTGTTTCAGATTATATGACTGTGTTTTACGCTGTCATTTGTCAACAGAACCAAAATAAATGCCTATATTGTGCCAGAACTTCTTTAAAGAATTAGGAAGTGGAAAAGAAATATAAGACAGTGTCCTTGCTCTTAAGGATTGTGCAGTCTGGTAGAAGAGATGAATGCATAGACAGCCAACTACACTACAGAGCTTATTTATCATAATAATTATGTACACAGAACTCTCTCTTTTGGGAGTCAGAAGGCTTCAGCAGATATTTACCAAAGGAGAAGGAAGAAGAAAAGAACTGTCTTTCAGTATATGTTTTGTGAGAAACCAGTGTTCATAGACCACAGTGTATATAGATAACTTTAATTGATTTGCAAATATTAAATAAGTGCTTGCCTATTTTGAGTTTTATAACATGTTAATTTCCATCAAGATGTGACTATAATGACTAATTAAGACTGAAAAAAGTCCCCAGGTCCCAAGTGAATTATAATTTTTGACATAATTTCTTTATAGTTGTTCTAATTTTTCTGTCTGATTTAGAAAATCAATAAGTAGGCAGTGGTGAAATTAAACTAAATTTTTCTTCATTATAGATTTGATGTATTCAGCATTTATCTTAAGTCACTATTTGCCAGTCAGATTAATGATGACATTTGGAGGTACACTTTTAAGAATAAATCAGTTAACACTTTTTATTGAAAGCCTGGGAGTATCCAGTTCTTTGCATGCATGCTACTTGAATTAAAAAAAAGAAAAAAGAAAAGGTGAACCTTGTATTAACTTTGTGGAACTTACCAACCTGCTACAGGGATACAATTAAAGAACAGGACTAGGCAAGAGATGATGGATTGCATGGTCCATATGACAAAGGCTCCAAGAGTTTGGAGGTCATCTGGGAAAGTCAAGAAAACCACATGGGAGGATGTAAATGGCTCAAGGAAGCAAACTAGGATGACACAGGGTCATGACATTCATGACAGAAGTATATGATGTCCTTGAAAAAATATGTATTGAATGTTAGGCAGTAGAAATACAAACATGCAAAATAAATAAACAAGAACAACAAACCCAGGACCCTGTCTGCAAAGACAGGGAGATTGAAGAAGGCATCTAGTTAGGCATGAACCTTGGCATGGGTACTGTACCTTTCCTCTCCTGAAATCTTAATAATTTGATAATATGTATTACACAGCCTACTCTTTTACATTCTGGAAGTGTTCCTTGACAGATTGTTTATCCGCATTTATGAGTTAAAATAATATAGTTCTACTAAGCTTTACCGAACAGTCAGGACAGTGCCCAGGTAAAGACAACAGGTGAAGATTAGGAACAAGGGGGTAGAGAAGCATACAGAGTGAAACTTGGCTATAAGAAAACCAGTCAAGTGTGTGCGGGGCGCTCAGGAGGGGCCTCTGGTGATCCATGACTAGTAGTTCGTTTCCACCGCATCTTTCTCAGAGGGGCCAAAATTCAGATTCTTTTAAAAGAGAGAATGGCACCAACTTCTTAACCAATGTAACGGTGATTTTTGTTTTTTTTCAGCAAAGACTAATTTCACTGGGATGGATATAGCTTTGGGAGCCAAACTCCTTCTAGATTGATCAAATAATTATGGTGTTTGGATTCCAGAGGATGGCCAGGAAAAAAAAAAAATGTTGAAACATGTGCTGGAGAAAAAGATGCTGGATCTTAGGAGAGCTCTTGTCTGGAGGAGAGTCTGCTTCCTTTGGAATTTCTGGGATGTGATATATTTGTGTGTGTCCCCCCATCCCACACTTTATTAATGAATTATTTAACCAGCAGATTTACATATTTTCTCCAGTGGCTAATGCTGTCTTTGTTCCTTGGGCCCAAGCCCTTTGTGCTTCCATTTGGAAGTACATTACTGACATTTACAAACGCCCACAGAGGACTCAGTCAATTACCACCATAGATGTCCATTGTTCCAAGGAAGTTGACCTTTACCCCTAGGCACCAATTCAAATCTATTGCTTTTTACCCCTGCTGTGCTTGCTGTAATTCTGGCTAAATGCCTGGTGTAACTGGTGGGATGCATTCTTCTTAGTTATCTTCTTATTTTTCTTCCCCACCAGAAGAGAGTGACCTACAAATGAAAATGCATGTTTTCTCTGGAAGAAAAAGAGGTAGACCCCTAAAGCTAACAACAGTTTTCATTTAAATCAACTTTGCTGATATAAACAAGAGTCTACATGAATAAAATAATTAAGCAAAATTTGGGATATTGCCTGCAACTTTATGGTAGCTCACATATCAGCAGAGCACTCCGATTACATCATGAAGATGACTTGTTGCTCACGGCAGGGCCGCTCTGCCCCAGGGGTAGATGGCCTGCTCCCTAGCTGCCTACAGAGAGATCACGGTGAAAGAGTTCAGGAGGTTAGGAGCCTCATCCTCTACATGTCAAATTATAGAAGTTATTAGCCCACTGCCTTTCAAGGAAAAGGGCAAGGTAAACTTAAGCTCCTTTCTATACTGTGATTTGAGATTGGGAACTTAAGAATTGAAACTAGTTTAAAATAACAGTATTCATCGTAAGACTGCCATCTGGCCGACCAGTAGCCTTAACATGTGCTTAATTTAGGGAAACAAAAATCATCTTATATTTGGAGATACAGCATCTGCTTTCTAAATTGTTCCACCTATTTTGCCAGGGGTATGATGATGCTGAGATTTCATTGAGTTTTGAGGCTGATTTCTACCCACCTAGTTGTTTAGGTAGAAATGGCGGCTGTGTAAGTACAGTGACCAACAAGTCTGAACATCTTCAGATTGAGACAAGAAGTTCCGATTTGCTCTAAGTAAATAGAGCTTGAAATTTGCTTATCCTTGTTTATTTTAAAACTCCAGATATAAGCAAGTTAAAGCTTGACAGAAAGCACTGTCCTCTTCTTGTACAAATGGCCTCTTCCTCCCACCTGCTCCCTGCAATGTTAGTGGGAACAACCAGACAGAGAATGCAATTAATTCTTTGATCTGCGGAGAGAATGGTTCCTGCAGTTTTATTATCCTCCCCCTTTACCCTCTCTTTCCTCTTTGAAATTTTATAGACTTGTGTGAAGATTATACTTGTATGAGAGCTTAAAATTTCCCAGGAGCCACAGCATTTCGCTTTTCCCACCTCACAGGCCTTGGTACAGCCTGGGAGGGTAACTGAATGAGTGGGAAGTCATCTGCTCCCTGGAGAACTGGGCCAGCTTTCCATTTCCCAGCAACCAATGGGAGCTGGTCAGGCGTATATGATAAAACCCAGAAGATTATAAAACCTAAACCCTTTGGTTCCATTTATTACAAATACAAAGTTTTGCACATGGATCATTATGTTCCTCCCATACAAATCCAACTCAGGGGAATTACAACAAATTCTGAAATAAATATATGGGAGAGAAGGGTGTTGAAATTGGATATTACCTATCTACAAGCGCTTTCTTTATTCTTTCATTCCCTTCTCTCTTTCCCCCTGCCTCCAGCCCATCTCTTCCCCCTTCCCTCCCTCCGCCTTCCCCTTTTCCTTCCTCTTTTCTCTCATACCTTATTTATATGAAGAGAGTAACAAGACTACCTCATATATTAAAACAATATTTCAGAATGATTACAAAAATGTGTATGAGTCGTTGTGTAATTATCTAATCCCATTTATACAAAAACACTGTGAGATGGGTAGGGAAGGTTAAATGTTTTATATTTGAGACAGACCTAGGTCATGACTAGTAGTATTTTTCTAGAACACAGATGTTTGCATTTCTGATCTATGTTCACGTATATATAGATGTATGTAGATATATTACACTTTATCATTTGCTGAATATTACTCTTATTTTTTTGTCTGAGAGGGTTACTTTTAAACTAGTATTCTTCAGGTTAAGTGCTGATACCTCCACAGACCGTTAATGAATTTCATTGTTTCACTATGAATTGTATAATCACAAAATGCAAAACCAAGGGAAAATATAAAGACAAACCATATGTCACATTCTAAGTCAACTTACATAAAATCATTCAGCCTCCTGCTTATCTTTTCATGATAGCAGCCTTGACAGCTTTACAGGATAAGCCTGGTGCTTTAGAAATCTGAAAAGGACATCATGCAGAGGGGTTCGAGGAAACCACGTTTTAACCCCAAACCCCAGTACTGGCCAGGAAGAATTCTGCAAATACTTGCTAATAGATAAGCGAATGAATGGATGGACAAAGAAATGACAGAATGTTAGTGAATATTTTTCTTCCTCCATAGAGTTGCCAAACACAATCAGGTTGCATTTACTGTGGCAGGAGAATGGACGAAATGGCCCTGGTCACACTTTTCAATGACTTACCATGAACCTTGTTGTAACTGGGCACTGTTCTGTGTCCTGGCTCTGAGCTTTCTCGGTGACCTAGGAGGCTGCCTCGTCTTGCTCACAGTATGTGCGCATGTGGTCTAGGTGTTTGTTTCCACTAAGAGAACGTGTATCTGAAATTTGTCAGTTCCACTCATCACACCTGTGGCCAAGGGACTGAGGAGGAAGACACCTGGGGATGTGTAGGGTGGGGGTCTGCAGGGAGGCAAGTCCTCGCCGGTTCCGTGTGGTGCTCTCCGGGGAGAACAGCTAAGAGAGTAATGGTTCTTCTAGCCTTGCATGTACACATGGCTAGAGGTCTGCTTCCCTTTGTACAGCTTTACTCACAGGCTCTGATTAGACTTTGTGACGCCATCATTGCCTTTAATCTTTGAGATAGACTGTCATTAAATCTCTAGGAACCCTCTGTTTCTGCAAGAGCTACCATTTCCTCTTAGTTCCTTAGAAAAGAGGTTCTCTTGTAAAACACTTGCTTTGTGACAGGAAGGTAGGAAGGAAGGAAGGAAGGAAGGAAGGAAGGAAGGAAGGAAGGAAGGAAGGAAGGAAATACATTTACCCTGTGAACATTGGACATTAAATATGTAAGTTCTAGTGACTAAGTGCCCACTACCCCACCAGCCGATTTCTTCCTTTTTTTTCTTCATTATGTATAAAGGAAACTATTGAAAGGACAAGAGGGAGAGAGAGAGAAGCCTTAGAAAGGAAGTTGTTTAAACTAGGGCTAACTTGAAACTAAACATCTCACTTTGCCTCTTAAGCTAAATAGTTTAAAATAACTCAGACTCACACTTTCCAAAGGAAGAATGATAATGGTTCCTGCTTCTTGACTCACTGGTTGTAACAAAGGCTGAGCTGTAACAGACACGCAAAGAGAAATGTACTGAGCACTCCCCATGCAGACTTACAGTGGATGCAGGAACTAAGCAAAATGCTGAAACCAGCAAGTTAAACACCATCAAGCCATTTAAAGTTGAGATAACCAGGGCTCAGTGAGGGGGTTGTCTAGGGCATGTAGCTGATAAACACACAAGGACCTGGCAACATGGAGATTTTCTGGAGCATCTTTGTGAACATTCACCTTCTCTACATACTAGGAAAGGAATATACTCTCCCTAGGGCCACAGTTATTTCCCCTGTGCATGCATGGGAGATAATAGCATTTGCTCAACGAGGTGAGCAGTAGCAGTAATTCTGGTGTTCAGCCAATATAGAAGAGACTTACGTAGTTCGAATGTTTTAATATTTTTGGATTTCCTTGATGTACATGAATATTCTTAAAGCTATGTCTACTTGTTGTTCTGAGTTTATTGGAATGATGTCTTGTGAAGCCCCTTAACCTCAGCATATGAGTCATCTAGAAAACTTGCTAGAATATAGATTCTGAAGGCCTATTATTCAGAAATAATGAGTCAGAAGCTCTGAGAATCTGTATTTGTACAAGCTGGTTCCACCTCTCCATCTCCCCTATAATTGTGCTATGTACAGACCCAGAACTCTATGTTACTTGACATAGATCAGCTGTATGAATAGTAAGGTATCATTTTTCAATGACCCTCTTGGTTTCGTTTTTCTTTATAAGAATAAAAATAAGTAGGTAATGCTCTTGATTGTGACCCAAGTAATAAATCTTCGTTCTGTGTTTGGAATCAGCTGCCCTCTACTGGGCAATGAAAGATTTGCTTGAAATTCTCTCCATGTGTCCCTGGGACATGGAAACTGAATTTGTTCCCCTTCCAGAAAGACAACGGTGTCATGCATTTGGTTGCTGAGTGGAATATAGGCCTAGACACGGTCATGCATCTTTGAGGCTGAAGGGGATGGGGAGCCACCGTCTTGAGAAGTGGACTGGGGAAGCTCAGGCAGCCTGTTCTCTCTCTGCTCTTCCACCTGGCAATGAAGTAGGGACTGGAATAAATAATTCTTAATCACTTCCTACCACAGAGCTGCTCACTTGCAATTTAACTTTGCAGCACTGTGGGAGCTGCTACAGCAGTGTTTTCAAAGACATTTGTTAAGCTCCAGAAGGGGGCTTTTCGATTTTTTATTTTTTGAGAGTTACGCCCCATTATTCCAGGGTTCTAACTTCATTCCCTTGCACAGCAAGAGGCTCTGTCTTGGTCTGAAACACCAGCAGCCCACACAGGCTTATTAGATACAAACTGCTATTCAGTGAGACCAGGAGAGAGAAGCATGATACAAATAAATGCAGTTGTTTGGGGATTTTTTTTTTTTAAGCAGATTTGGAAACAACTTCTAGCCATGTAATTCCATGATGAGTGAAGGCAGGAGGTACCATGGCTGTGAGTTTGGAGCAAAGAATGGGTGGTTTTAAGGTAGCAGATGTGTGTGCACTCTCACCTGTCTGTCACTGAACTCGAACCTTCCCCACCTCCCCAAAGAAGGAAAAATGCTTCTGAACGTGGATATTGTTTATTTCACAGCCATGATGCCTCTCCTGCCCTCTCCACAAACATCAGGTAAGTGAAATAGAAAACAAAAGAAAGAAAGGATTCCTGTTTGAAAAGACAGACACGAATGCACAGAGAGGGCTCCGGCACTCTGGTACGGAACCAGATGCTCATGTAATGATGGAGCTGTCGTTCACTGCAAAGGAGCATCCATGAAGGCTGTAGAATGAATGGAGGAGCATGTGCTTGGGATACCACCCTAGGCCCCCGCCTTTGTATTCAGTAGCTCAACCCTCTGCCCCAGCTTCGCCAAAGCCTGCTGTCACTCATCTCTGTTCTGCAGCCTGGCTGTCATGTCTTTCAAGTCCAGGAGGTGGAATTGAACAGGGCTAGCAGAGGGGTCCTGGCACCAGGCAAGGATCTTCCTGGGAGACCAGTGCCCACTGGATCCGGCCGTCTGTCAAAGGGAAGCCTGACTGCAGACTGTACCAGCCAAGAGAAGAGTTCCTCCTTCCCTGCACCTTCTGTCTGCATGCCAAGTCCAAGGTCAAGCTTCATTTCCTGTGGCTAGGAGCTTGGAGGAGCCTTTTCGTCTGGGAGTTTGTTTTTCAAATTGTGTATGTGCAGAGCTTCTCGTCCTCTTCTCCCAGCAAGGAGGAAGGAAGGGAGAGAAGGAGGGAGTGTTGGGGAAAGAGATAAAAATATGCCTTGGCTAGAAAAAAAAAAAAAAAAGTATGTAAAGACTGATTCTGAGTCTGATGACTTGGCTTGAATCCCACATCTTGTTTTCTTTACAACTGTCAGTAAAATGGACAACTGCTTTGAAACCATCTCTGATTTTCTCTGAACGAGTTCGATGTCCTTTTTATTTCCTTTTGCTTTTCGAGTTTATTTCTGAAGTTTTGTAGGGAATCAGGAAAAAGCAGTGTGACTAGGTATATGGCAGGGGGAAGGGGTGCACGAAGAAGGGGGCATGGTAGCTGTGCCCTACCTGTTTTTAGGTGAGTCTAAAGAGCAGATAAGAGTTTGGTTTCCACCAGCAGCCAGTCTCCACACAAATCCCCTCCTCAGTGGCAGTGGTGTGCGCCGGAAGGTGTCCTTCCCACCCAAATGAGGGAAACTGCACCCAAAGCACGTGGTGACTCTCTTGTCATAGATTTTGATTCAAGGTACAAAGTTTTGGCCCTTTGTGAAATCCAAATCCATTTGTCATTTTATTCTGATTTACTTTTTATAGAAAAGACTCAAACGTGCAATTTCAAAGAAGGATAATTTTTCCCCATTTTTCTGCCCATGAAAGTCATTCATTCTACCTCTGCAGTTGTCCTGTTTTAGACAAATGTGGACTAGGGGGATTCATCTCAGAGAAAGGGAAGCCCAGAGGCATATTTTTTTCCATGTTACATAGTAAGTGCTTTCACTTCAGAACCAGTCGTAGCCTCCTGAATATCTTATTCCATCTGGAAAAGAATTCGAATTCTAATTCTCTTGCCTCCCAGGATTATTGAAAGAGTAGAATGCAGTAATACATGAAAAGACATTTTGATATTTGAAAAATAAGGTTCAGATGTACAAGATCAATTTAAAAAAAATATATTTACAAGACAACTTTTTTGTGAAAGTATCACCGGAGGGAAAGAAGGTGAGCTTTATATGGAAAGGGCATTTTTTGAGATGTGGAGAATCGTGCATATAGGAAACAAAGCTGGAAAAAGTAGGAAGTCAAGGTTTATATTTTGTAGTCTGTCATTGTCTTGAGTTTTGCAGAAAAATGTGAAAGGAAAGTGTTACCAACAGAGCAGAGGGAATTTCAGAAAGAGAACGAAGATCTCTTACTAGAATAAAGACAGCAGATTTTAATTGCCACCCCAACTTCTGAAAGACATCTGTTTGTCTTTTTGCCTTTAATATACTCTTCTCTGATGCACGTGCAAAACTATCCACACGTAGGGTAATACCTGGCTTGTTTAACTTACCGCGTGAAGATGAGGGCCAGGAAACTACAAAGAGAGAGGACTGCGTATTGACTAAGCTGAATTTAATATTTTAAAACTGCATTATTGCCATGGAGAGAAACTTGGGAGAGAATGTGGTTATCCCTCCAGGACAGACTTTTGAACAACTCTTTGGAAAAGAAAGGATTTGAGCTGGACCTTGGAAAATTACAGAATGCTCTGACATTGCAAATTAATAGGGGAATCTCTGTAGATGACCAAGGATGCCTCGGTGATTGGGTTGACGGTACCTGTTCTCCAAATGACCTAGCTTCAAGAACTGTTTTGACCCGAAAGTAGTAGGAGCTCAGCAGCCGGTGCATTATTGGCAGAAGAGCCCAACAAGATGGCCTGGGAAGAGGCTTTTGTTACAAACTGCCCGGTGAAATGCAATTACTTGGAATGGAATCTGGCCAGAGCAATTGCTGCTAATATCACTACCATCGCAGAAAGTTCCCAGGGAGCCTTAATGACACTGAGTAGTCAGAACCTCTGTTCTACAGCTCAGTGAAAAGCCTGCAAAACCACAAGCCAGGACTCACCAGCCAAGGGAAATCACTATTCTTGCAAAGTCAACGTCTGAGTCCAACAGGGAGGAACAGACAATAGAGCCTTTAGGCTCTTGGGGAAGAGATGTAAGCCAGAATTCCAGTGCTTAGTCAGTAAAGCAGTTTATTGTATCATGTCCTAAGTGCCATTTAAACAGAAGTTTACCTTTTTAGAAAGGGCAGCTTCCCACTCCATGTCGCTCTTTGGTGTCTGTCCAGACACAAGCAGTAGGAGGAAAAAGTTTTTCAGTTGTAGCCCTGCATGCGCCTAACTGATGGATTCCCTCTCTCCCTTGGTTCTTCCCCCCACCCGCCGCTCTTCTTTCTCTAAAGCACATCATCATCTTAGCAGAAAACCTTTGATAGTGTCGTTGACCTACATTACAGTACAAGCTAAGCAGCTGCAGACATAATCTAAAGAGAAAGATGAGAAAGAAAGGGGAAACTAGGTGGGTTCCCGAGTTAATCTCATTCTGCTAAATTTCCAGGAGAAGCAGGATTGTAAACATATGTGCTCTTCTCCCAGGCCTTTGTTGATATTCTGTTCAGGACTATGAAAATTAAAATACAGTGTCTCAGCCGCACTTCCTGCTTGATAGTAAGTAAGTGGGACAGGATGTTGAAAAGTCCCAGATAATTATGCATTTGTCATGAGTAATAGGGAAGGTGGAGTTTTCTTCTGAAAAGGCTTCCTCTCCCATCAGATGGGCTCCAGTCTCACAGGACTTTACTGCTCTATACTTTGTATTCTTTGGAATACACAAATGTCGATTTTGCTTCATGAAATATTCTTTTCTCTATTTTCTTTACATTATTGTGATATGTAAGAGTGTATGTGTGCATATATATATATATATATATATATATGTATATGTATATACATATCTGTGTTCAGAGAGTGTTTATATGCCACATGGGCATATCAATCAGTTCTTTGATGGCATGATTTCCTGACTGAGAACCCTAAATGAGAAGCCACTCATAAGACCGAGAGGTCTTAGACAACCTATCTAATCTTCCTGTCAGATGAGAGTGGCACCGTAGGATTATTATTATTTTTAATGAGTTAAATGGAGAGTAACCTTAAGATCTCATCTCAATGCCATGGGGGTCCTTTCTGATTTACATATTCTAGTTTCTTTGATGTCTGCTGCAGTCTGCTCTCTTTAGTTGACCTTCACTTTGTAAAAGTAAGTAGTGATTTGCAGCTGCTGGCATTCTGCATGGGGGCCCTGAAGGTAATAGATTTAAGCCTTGTAGGATGGGAGGTACCTCTTCAAGAGGTAAATTAATCCTTTCACATCTCCACAGTTAGTTACTTATCATTCTTATAAGACTTTCTGGTACTTGCTTGATAATATCCTTTAATCTACCCAATTGATTTGTTATCTCTAAGCACCAGTTTAGTCTAATTTGTGGCTTTGATGTCCATTAGCAAGTGATTATGGTGAATGAACTCAAATGCTGTATATGGAGATAATTTTTTTTTTTTTCAAGTTTCTTGGAAGCCCTGGAGGGTGATACATTTGTAGTACTTAAGAAGGCTTAAAAGGTTATGACAATTGGATCCTGAGGTCTGTACAAATCGGTTTGAAACTCTGCTTCTGATATTTATAGTTTGCACATAATATTAGGGCATCAGCGAAAGGTCATTTTGGAAATTGAATAACTAGGAGCGAGTTTGCAAAAGTGAGTTAATACTTTTTCTCTTAAAACACTTAGGCCCTATATAGTGAGTTAGATATCTTTAGAAAAGGTAATATTTATCCCCAGAACACCTGTTTAAATTCTGAGTACATCACTATACTGTGGAGGTAGTTAGTATATATTCAGTAAGACACGCACATATGTCATTATTGTTTGTCAGTGTGTCAAAGTAGGAGATGTCAATGTTAAAATAGTTGGATTTTATAAATGAATGAAGCTTATCTTAAGAAGACCATTGTGCCTTTCCTCCTTTTATTTTACCTAAAAATCTTCCAAAACTGTATATCATTTAACATTCCTTATTAAACAAAGTATCCTATCTTTTTTATTTCCATGATTATATGAAATTTAGGTATCTTAATATTATTTGCAATGGTTAGGTATTTTTTATTTGCTTTATTAATTGAACTAAAATTAATTTTGTTGTTGTAACTAACTTGCTTTCCTTGCTTCTGTTTACCCTATGAAAGAATTTGTTTGTGGATGAATACTTTTTTATAACTACATTGTCAAGCTTTTTATTTCACTACTTATCTTAAGAAATGTTCAGATAGGAAATAGGAAATAAAAGGTTTATAAAGACTTAGCTTGACACAATTATATTTTGCTTGATCTCTTATTAAACTGAAGGGACCTCTTAACTAGTACGTTCCATCCTGACTTGTAGCATTTTCTGGCAAGGAGACTCATTCATTTTAAATGCTGTGCACTTGCCATGTCTTGCTTTGGATGGTGGTATTTGCTTATCATAGATGTATCACCAATGAAACTCTAACTTTATTCATTCTAACTTCTAGAATGCAGCTTTGCTAGCATGGTATCTATATCTGAAGCCTGTAGGCCCTTTGAAGTAGTCACCCCATATACTTGAAGCAGATAAGAAATGGGTGCCTTCCTCCTTTTCACCTGCAAAATGACTGCAGAGCCCCACAAGGTTGAGCTTTCTATCCGTGTGGTGTTGATAAAAACCGTTTACTGAAGAAAGAACATGGGCCCAAATCTCAAGCCACATTTCCACTAGTAACAGTGGTGACCTGTATGGGTCCCACTCCAGGATGGAGATATTAGGATCGGTGTGAAAGAGTGGCATAAAGGGCATCTGGTTTAGGGAGGCAAATCTTAGAAGGAAAAATCCTTTTCAGATTATTTTTAGACCACTCGACTATATTTGCCAAGGTTTTATGTTCCTGTGCTAAGTTCCCAGCTCTACCTTGGTCAGAGCTGTGTTCTTTAACTGACCCAACAACCACCCCTTGAACTTCCCCTACACATGAGGCAGATTTCAAGTTGGAAAAAAGATGGACAAGACTCATCTTATTCATAGTTTGCAATCTAGAGAAAAACACGTTACGTATTTTACAGTAAATGGTTAATTTCTAGGATTTTATGTCATGTAGAAGGCAAGCTTCCTTAAGAAAAGTCCATGAGAGAAGCGCTTGACCCTGATTTAAGGTGGGCGTAGAGTTGGGAATGGCATGCCAATGGAAATGGGCTTAGAAAGTAAAATAAATAAGTAAATAAGAGTTAGACTTTCCTTTTTTTTTTTTTTTTTTAATCCCCTTTAAGAGTAAGCTGGCTGACTGATCAAGTGTCAGTGGGAAAGAGTGCTCAAGCTCACACAGGGTCCATGAGAGTATCTTAGAGCTGTGAATGGGGAATAGTTTTGGGATACTGAAGTGGAAGGCAGCAATCAGATCATAAAAGGTTCTGTGTACTATACTGAAGAGTTTAAAGATGCTGAACAGGACAGAAATGCTTTGGGAATTTTAGACAGAAAATGGACATGATTTGACATCTATATTGGCGATTCAGAGATGGGTGAGAGTGGAGGCAAGTACATGGATTTAGGATCCCAGAGAGTACACATTTGCATCTCCCAGACAACTGACCTTGAGAGGGCTCATTCAGCAAAGGCAGCCTACTATCTCTGGTGGTCCATGTTACCTCATGAATGACATGGGAGGAAGTACATGATTGGAACCAGGAAAGTGCCCAGAGTATAAGTCCAAACATACTGACATATGAAAACTTGAGCTTTGAAAAATCTAGGAATAAAGTTACCATTATATTCAGTAAAGTCTGGGGTAAAAAGGCTAAGTAGAATCTGCACCCTGATTAATTTCAGGAATCCCCACAATTATCATCACAAGTCAGAGATTCTGAGATGAAAACACCCTTTTCCATTGTTAACACTCTTCTAATACCTAATGTTTACTCAATTTCTCTGGAAAAATTTTGTTTTGTTTTGGTGATTTAAACACAAAATCCTCTGAATCTGAGAGTAGTATTACTTGGTCTTAGAGCTTAGAGGGGTATCTGTGAATGGTTTGCTCTCCTAAAATAGAGTTCCTTTAGGGCTTGGGTGTTGTCTATAGGTAGGGTATTTTCCTTCTTCTCTTGTCTCAGATGACTTCCAAGAGACATGCAAGTGGGATCCATGACATTTTGACCGAGAAGTTCCATCTTCTCAAGCTTTTTTTTCCAGATGTCTAAATTCCAAAATATAATCCTTCACTGTCTCTGTTCTGAGAAAACAACATTTCACTGTATATTTTCCCCAAGAGCATGCGATTAATTATTTCCATACACACGGTTGTTAATTATGTTTTCAAACTGCAGCTCATATAGCAACTAGCCAAATTAGTCCCCAGGCACACTGTCCTCTTTTTTGAATAAGAAGAGATTTTCTTTGATGCAACAATTACGATAAGTACATTTCTAATATTTTTGTCATTAGTTTGTTTGAATTACCTGTATCTTCCTCCACGGATTTCCTCTTTCTAAGGAAACAACTGATTTGTAAATGCCCTCCCTTTTTGATACTCTCCCCACAAGTTGGCCCCATATCCTCCTTGAATTTAACCCATAAGAGAAGCTGATTGCTAAATGGTCGCATGTCAGTTTCACTCACATGAGTCATCTGTACAATAGATGTTTGGAGATTTCGATATGAAAAATGTCCTTGTGAAAATCAACTGTAAGAGGAAACTTTTCTCCAGTAGTTCTCTGCTGCAAGCCCAGACTGGGAGCCAGGAGGAAGATGCACAATAATCTGTCTCATTGCATCCCTTGGCTGTTATAATTCCAACTGATAGTGCATTCAGAACCTCTTATCAGTTGTTCATAACTTTTAGAGATTGTTCCACTCTCTCTGCCTTACTCACATCTATCAGTAAACAATATACAAGCCAGAGAAGAGCCAAGATATGTCAATGAGATAACGAGGCCTAAAGAGCTGATAGATGTTGGAGCGGAGACAATGAGCTTTACCAGTACCCAGAGCAGCTTGGATTCTGACTAACAACCTTCAGCCATGCGATCAAGAGGACAGAAACAAATTGCTCAAGTGTATAAAGTATTGTGAATGTGAAAACCCTGCCAGGGATCAGGAGAGGGTGAGTTTCTCCCTGTGCCTGTGTAGGTGAATGATTACAGCCTTCTATAACTAATACACTCATACTAATAAGTGTAACTTAGTACCGCAATTTTACATATTTTCCAAATAGGAAATATTTGGAATATATGTATATATATATACATATGTATATATATTTTTTATTATTATTGTTTTTTTATCTGTTTCATCAAGACCGATACCCATATCCTTCAACCATAATTTTCATCTATTGACTCAACAGTTAAATCTTTCAAGCTGGTTAATTTTTTTAAGTTTTATTATGTCTTTTGTTTACATTGCTATAGCCATTTTAGGATACTGAAATCTGACTGAGGTGCAGTTTCAAACTGAATAACACTGTTTTGGTGAACAGAGATCTGGGCCCTATGTCTGGGTTCTTGGTTGGCTCCCACTGATACTGTGTATGGTGAGGACGCCACGTGGAGCAGGCGGAAAGAGAAGTGACCCCATTTCCTAATGTGAATGGACAAGATATTCCTGATGAAAGCTGGCTCCTTTCTTCCTATGTCATCTGCATTTAAACCAGCATTTTCCTGCATTTGTTTTGTTGTTGTTGTTGTTGTTGTTGTTGTTCACGTTACCAAACATCTCTTTCTTTATACATGTTTTTCTCTACCTTCCCTACATGCAAATTCTCCTTGAGACCGAGGTTGCCTTCCTTCCCTCGCTCCTAATACTTTCTGTGACACCTGGTCTTCTAACTCTAACTTCTAAGTACCTATGCGCTGCTTTCGTCTTGGTCTCTATACTCGGGGTTCTTTCTTTCTACTTCTGAGGACACACATGTACTCAGTAAAGGAACTGGCAACATAATACATTAAGAGACAGTGGCTTAGACATATGTAGCTTTCATGTGCCCGACCGAGTGAGTTGAATTTTGAATGTGTTCAGTAAATGTTTGCAAATTCAAGATGAAGCTGTTTTGCAAAGTGGATGAAAATATTGACACTGGAGCTAAAATGCTTACATATAATCCTGGTTTGACCCTGTGTGGTCTGTGTGACCTTGGACTGTTGACTTAATTAACCTCTCTGTGTTATCTGGAAAATAGTAGCATTAATTGTAACTGCCTGGAAGAGTTATAGGCTACATGAGTTAATGTATGTGAAATCTTTAGAATGAGTTCTAGCACATAGTATAGGCATCAAATATTCACTATTAATATGTTTTATGAATTAGTAGAAAGTCAGAATTATATTCTAACAGGATATTAATGCTACTTAGAGACTTTCTTCCTCACTCTTTCTCTTTCCTTTCTTTCTGGGTCTTCCTTATTTTCCTTTCTCTAATTTCCCTTTGTCCTTCCTACTCATCTGAAAATCATTGTCACTATGTAATGTAATCCTATGTGAATATTAAGTTCTCATATAAGCACTTAATGAGTTAATTTATGAATAATTTATCCTGAAATACATGCAATTATATTCCTGTCTGTTTTGTCACCGGTCATTGATGAACAATGTACCACATAGAAGGCACTAGCGGAAGAGGGAAGGTTCAGTGGCAGGTGTCAGTGCTCCAGGCTGGCAGAGAGGACACACAAATAGCATCGGGTAGTTGATTTAATCATAGCACATGCCCATGTGCTTGGGAAGGACAGAAAGCACACCCTAACCTCACCCAGCCGGCTGAGGGTGTGATGGACTGCCAGTTTCTTCTCAAGACTGACCCCTACAGTCTTTATTTCTTGGTTCTTAGTCTGTGATATTCGTGGGTCATTGTTGAACTACAATACATAAACACAGTATCCCCTTGTTCCAAAATTTTGTTTACAATCCTAGAAATATTCTGGAAAACAGTACCCTCCTTTAGGAAGTCTCACCAGCCTATGTTGGCTTTGTGTAACTATTGTTTAGAGAATACTTTTGTTTTACGTTTCAAAATGATTCATGGAGGTGAGCCGTGTACATGGTGGGTGAACTAGACTCGCAATTCTTACATGAGAGATTGGAGCCATAACTTAGAAGTAGGGGTATTTGAAGACACCCCGCACTATGGGTCAGTTACAAATGAGAATATACTATTGCAGTTCTGTATCAAAATCAGAAGTTTGGTCTAAGTTGCACTAAAATAGGGTGGACAGAGAATTCTGATTTTCTTTCTCTTTATTCTTTTATGATTTCTTTTGTTGACTTTGCTATATGCTTTTTATAGAAATTTTATTTCTCACTTCAGTGTGTGCATTTCACACAACTCCAACCACCAGCGGTCTGGTGCCCTTTGCCATCATCTTGTTAATTCCTTTTTCCCTTTGTTCCCTGCCTGCTCTCACCTTCTCACCCTTCACCTCGTAGTAGTATAATCTTTCATCCTGTGAATTCTGTTGAAATGTATTTGTTTTATTTCTTTATATTCCACATATGTATGAAAAAATCCTGTACTTTCTGGCTTATTTTGCTTAGCATGATTACTTCCAGTTCCGTCTAGATTGTTGGAAAAGGTATAAATTCATCTTTTTTAAGTGGCTTCTTAGAATTCCATTCTTTATCTGGTTTCTTTATCCAGTCATCTGTCAGGGGGCATCTGGGGTGTTTCCATGTCTTTGTCATTATGAATTGTACTGCTCTGAACTTATGGGTGCAGATGTTTTTTTTGATTACTGTTTTTGTATTCCTCGGATATATGCCTAGAAACAGGATCACTGGATCAAATGGTGGTTCCATCTTTAATTTTTTGAGGAATTTCCATACCGTTCTCCAGAAACGTTGTGCTAAGTGACATTCCCACCACCAGTGAAGGGGCGTTCCTTTTCTCCACATCCCCTCTAACACTCGCAGTCTCTAGACTTTTTGGTATAGCTCATTCTCGGTGTTGTGAGGTGATATCTCATTGGAATTTTTAATTTTATTCTGATTTTCTGTAACAGGGCCTTTTTGATCTCTTTTGTTCAAATGCTGTGTGTGTGCAAAGCATGTGGCACTTCTTTTCTCAATCCTATAGATCATCCCCTGCATCTAAGACTCTTAGAGTTCCTTGCAGGAAATGCAAGAATAAAGAGACAAAGTCTCCTTCTTGGAGCCTTAAGAAATAGTACCTCACACTGCAAAGAATGACCAATTAAACGTTTATGTCAGACTTTATGTCTTGACAAATGTGTACCTACTGCCCCTGGTCCCTGCTTTACAAAGTGTGGTCCACTGCGTGACTCGCTTTGCGTTTGCCATTCTGCGCTACGCCGGGGAGGCGCTGTTCCCTGGGTGACCTGATGGCTCCATCACAGCCCCGGACTGCACAACCCATCACCCGAGCGTGCTGGTTGCCCGACTTGAAGGTGTAAAGCATATTTGCCATCTGTTCATAGCTGGCGTAGACACATGACAGCGATGACAGTGGATAACATTCAGATTGATGTTTCACCCCAAGGGTGGTGGGACGGGCTTTGTTTTGCATGTTTTCCAGCAGACCCCATTTAAAAATTCACGGTGCGCCTCGCTGCTTGTTCCTAGGCTGTGTTGCTCATACTCCGGCACAGCCAAAAGCCTCCTCAGCAGGAGACTAAATTGGAAAAGGGTTGAATTCAGACCTTTGAAGAAAATCCCAACACTCTTCATGAAAACCACCGAAGTGTGAATGCTCCAACCTGAAAAGATGGGGTTTATCAGGTCAGGATTCCCGAGCTAGCATTATTGTTTACTTTTTCAAGGAAAATGAAAAATGGAAATTCGGATTCGCTCTCGTTGCCTGTGATTCCAAAATGCTCTTAGGTGTTTGATGTACTGTTTGGAGACAAAAAGCCAGAGTAAAAGGCATGGTATTTCCCCATAGATAATCTCACTGAGTCTTTTAGAGTAAAGATGATGGATCAGTGAGAAAAATCATTTTTTTTATTGATAAGAGGAAGGTGCTATATTTTCTATATAAGATTTATTTTGGGTTTGAAGTGAAAACTCCGCTTCAGCTATGGATGAGCCAAATTAAATTTGGAACTCAGTTTCAGGTCAATTAATCCAATAAACATTCCTATTTTCCAAGGTTCCCTTTTCCTCCCTCTCTCCTTTGTCTGTCTCTCTCTCTCTCTCTCTCTCTCTCTCTCTCTCTCTCTCTCTCTCTCTCTCTCTCTCTCTCTCTCCCCTCTCTCTCTCTCTCCCCTCTCACCTTTTCCTTTCCTCCAGAAAAAAGTGAAAATATTTAGCCTCTAGGTTGTGCTTTAATAAACCAGATAACCATATATTTTAGCTCAAAGACGTAAATATAATCTTATATATTATTAGAAACTTAGCCTTGATGGGATGAGACTTATGGTTATAATGTAGCTTTAGAAGAATTTACCTCAGGGAACAAACAAATGTGATAAAGGGACTGCTAAGAAACACTGCCTGTCAAGAAGATCTACATCTTGAAAACTTGTGATCTTACGTCTAGAAACAAACTGGGTGTCTGTGATTTAAAGCTTCCATTTAGCACAAATACTCCTTCTTCTGTCCTTGTTACCATACATTTACCTTGATTTCAGAAAATTGGATGCCAACATGTAAATTAAAAATTTGTCACTTGACACAAGGAGGCAACAAGTATTATTTAAAAAAAAAATAGTGTTTGCTAAATGTTCTTGTAAATAACGTCAAGAAATAAGATTGAAATATCAGGATCTAGTGCCAAGAAAAGATCAATTACCGATGAAGGATGTGGTGTGCCTGGGAAGCGTAGTGGTTTAGTGCCCCTGGGAGCATTTCCACTGCATCCCAAGGTCCAAGGTTCAGGACCAGGAAGGGGTGGAACAACCGATATGAATCATTAAATAAAGGTAAATAAAGTGCTTCCCCCCCTCCTCTCTCTTCCTACTCATCTTCACGCCTGTCTGTACCTTGTCTTTACAAACCAAAAAAGTGAAGAATGATATCTTTGGAAAAGGTCATACAGGTATGGCGGATATGAGTCACTAAAATTTGATTTCCCTGTTACCTCACTGGAATGTATCTGTCACCTCATAAGTAAATGTATGATGTTTAAATTGAAAGATCCTAGAAACTCTTTCTGCTCTAATCAGTCATTTTAGGATGATGGCATTTGGGTTCAGAAAGGCGCCGC
This sequence comes from Solenodon paradoxus, assembly GCA_004363575.1. Taxonomy (NCBI): domain Eukaryota; kingdom Metazoa; phylum Chordata; class Mammalia; order Eulipotyphla; family Solenodontidae; genus Solenodon; species Solenodon paradoxus. The sequence goes on along the minus strand of RJWH01002071.1, from coordinate 195 downwards.
GTTTTCCCATGTCCCTGAACTGGACAATGGCAGCAGTAGACCCCACCTCCCATCCCAGAGCACACTGCTGTCCCCCACAGCTTCTCACACAACTCACACCACATGACACAACAGTGTTCTTTTTCAAGACTGGACACCCTGAGCACATAGCCTTAGTGCATTTTAACTGATTCGTGTACTTTGAGTCTATGAGCT
>RJWH01002070.1:237814-265805 GCA_004363575.1 Solenodon paradoxus | reverse complement strand
ACACACTACACATAGTATTTTTTGCAGGACTTTGTAGGTTACTCAAATGCACAATGAAGTCACAAAGGAGGAGAGATATTTTTGTTGAAGTTCTATACTATCACCTTATTTTTCTTACCATTCTTCCAGAGTAATTCTCAGTTAAAGTAAGACTCTTGGGTTGCCTGTCTAGATTTAACACAGAAGTTAGTTCTGCTACTCTGCACAAAGTAGTTTGTGATAATTGGTAATACAGATGGCATTACAAAGGAGTATTAAACGTCTGATCTTGCCTCCTGATATTAAAACTTTTTAATGTTCATTCTATTAGACTAAGTAATGTACTCTAAATCTCTCTCTTCAGTGCAGAGACACACATTTTTCATTAAAAACAAACCACCCTGCGATGTTTTTTCCAAGTTCTTTAAATTCTTTCATTTGATCTTCACCATAACACAAAAAGAAAAAAAAAACACACACATATAAAATCATTTGTCAGCTGAAAAATTGAAGGAGCAGAAAAATTAGCCTCAAACAACCAATAAGGAGAAAAGATTTAAAGCAAAGATTTAACTTCATGTATTCCTTAAAGCACTCTTACATTGTGCACACTGTCTCGTCAACCATATACTAGGGTAAAAGCAAAGATAAAGAGGCAGGGAAATCTTGGCTGGGAAATAATCATTTTGACTGAGAAGACTCCATGTATATTCCACGACCACACAGGGCATGTGAGGCACCAGAACCTACAGTTCCACTGTTCTGGCCTGACCACCAAGCTCGAAGGCTACAGGTTTCTGGTCTAGTCTTTTCCTAATCAGTTCCTGTTCCTATGGTTTCTATCCTTAACCTTCACTTTGTATGTGTGTGTTGGAAAAGCTCTTAGTACCCATGTACAGCAGTTTTGTATCAATCTTACCAATCCCACTTCTAGCCTGCTAGGGTGCTACATGCGTATTTTACATGTTTAGAATTAGGAAGGAAAGAGGTATTTTAATCATTTTACCATGAACACAATGCAAGAGATTTTAAGAAATTAGAAGACATTTCTAGAGGTAATGCAAGGTCAATTCCTGGTACCTTGAAATATGCAGGAAAATCTGAAGCAATATGCAAATATAATGACTAGGACACGGGATATATTTCTTAAGATGCATTATAGAAGAGTCTGACCATTTAATAGTTTCTTACTGTGTCCTAGTCATTTAGTACACAGGTAATTGTAGGTTCTTAACCAAAAGTTCAAGTTTGAGAAAACAAGAAAGGATTTTATGATTTAAATATATATATAATATAATATATAATACAAATTTCTATTATAGCATAGCAAATACTTGGCTTGTCTTTTACTTCACTCCATTCACTCATGCACTACTTTCTCCAAGTCCAGATGTGGCATCAAAACCCATCTTAAAACGGTGTTACGAGGAGTTACCAATCAGAGCTGGAAACTATATACAGATCTACGGTTACAGGAATGCAGCTAAAGAAGACTATTTTAAATCACTAAACTTTCAATAATTGAAAAAGCTATTCTGATTTCTTTTCAATGAAGAAAATTCTTCTTTAAAGTAGTAACAGATATAACAGCAGAGTTTAGCATAAACTGGAAGCATTTATTAAAGTCGATATTAAAAATAAAATGCTCTACACCAAGACTGGTCAATACTATGTTTAACTATCCTAGATTATACAGACACTGTCAGTACCCTAACTACATACCTTGGACATGAGCACTAAAATGTCCTCCAACTACTTTGCACTCGTCAAAACCTATTTCTCTTTGATGGAAGACTCTCCAAATCATAGCAGCCTAAATGCAAAAGTGGACAATGACACCAGCCAGTTCCTATATAAACATGTTCCCTTCACTGTCCAGTTAAGATCATTCTGAGTTATAAATAGTTATCATTGTTTCCCAGAATTCCTCTCCAGGATTTGGGATCAGTCACCTGCAGCGTTAGCTAGAGTAAGAATGAATCCTCTCCTGGCTGCCTTTACTGCTCTGTCATTTCCCGCTCCCCCTGCAGGGTTCCTAGAATTACCTCTTTAGGAAACTACTTGCACTTGATTCCTTTGCACTTGGTAGTCAGTTTCTGGGGAGACCCAAACTATATTTTAATCTTTCCTTTAAATTACTCCCCCTGAACACACACACACGCACACACACACACTTTATCAAGTCCAATATTTAACATCTTACTTCATAGACAAAACAAAGGAATAGATGAAACAAAACCAACCCTTGGACACTTGCAACAGAACCGAGGTGACCAACAGGTAACGGAATGCTGGATGGGGAGGGTGCACTGGACACTGGTGAAGAACACGTGGTGATGTGGTGAAGGGCAGGGTGTGCCGACATGTATCTGAGTAATGGGGAAGCTGCACATATGGGGAACCTACACATATAAGTTTATTTTCATTTGTGAAACAAAGCAATTCCAATAAATGAATAAATCAAATACTAAAAAAAATTGTTTTTAAGTCTCACTTCATCTTGATAGCCCTAATAACTCAGTGTAGGTTCTCATACCTCTTACAAATTAACTTAAAGAAAACATAGTTTATGGTGTCATTTGACTGCTTAAAATTGCTTTTAACTCTTTGTTGCCTATAAAATTAGAATCCCAATCATTCCTGGCAGAGGACATTTATCATGTACACTCTAGCGCTAAACTAGGATTTCAGCCTCACGTTCCATGAATACTGCTCATGTTTCGTGGACACACCTACTGCACCTTGTACCTGCCAGGAACTCTGAGTATTTATTGTTGTTAGCATTTCTCCATAACCCCTCTCTATGCCTTTCCTGGAAACTTTAAGAATTTCTTCAAAATTTACCTCCAACTTTCTCACATTTTATAAACAGACATTTATATTCCCACATGCTGTTAATACTCTTAATTTTAGTTGTCATTTTGTTAGGCCTCCTTGTGAAGCCTTCAAATTTATTTGTTTCACTTCCTGTTGAGCAGTAACCATTCCCTAATGATTTTGGACTCTCCTACACTAGTATGATATTGCCACAGAAGCAATTATCAAATAATGCAAAATGTGCAGCTTGGGTTTTGCTTTTCTAACACTATTTTATCACCAAACATTTTCCAACAAAGAACTCTTGTGAGCATTACAAAAATATATAACAGAATATACAGGATGCATTTACAGTGATGGACAGTTCCCTTACATTTCATCTAAAGAGTAAAGAGTGTTCCTTTTCAGTTTGACAAGGATCACCTCCCATTTGAAACATCCTTCCTCCTACATAGACCCTTAGAGAAAGCTGGAGACAGCTAAAAACAAGTTAACTGACTTCACAATTTTGCCTCTGGCCAGCCCTGACTAAAAGTACTAATAAATGGGGAAGAATTTTACTTAAATCAATATGAAGTCAGGATATAAATCTGTACTTTCTGCGTTGAACTAAATGCTCATTGGTTGACATATTAGCAACCAATTTTGAGTTACAAAAAACTGAATTTGTGGAACAATTAAGATCTTTAGTAGACAGAAAAAAATGCCAGCACCAAATGTTCACAGATCACAGAAACTACTGACATCAAAATAACCAACCAGATAAATGTAGACTTGACAGAATAGGTGATGGTTATCCAGTTCCAAACCTGTAAAGCATATTAAGGTAGTTTTATATGTGAGGTCAGTATGAATGCCAATCAAAGTTTTAAAAAGAAGTATACATATTACACATTTTGTAGGACTAAGATTTTGAATTACAGAGATTATAAAGACTCTTCAGAAAGTTTCAATTTAGTACAAGTCAAACATGGGTAAATTGTTGAAAGTTCAAAGCTGAAAGCCAAACTTCTAGTCATGCCTTTAATTAATGCCCGGGACCTCTGCAGAGTGGAAATACTGTCACCTAATTAAAATAAGTCTTTATTCATTTTTGTTCTAGACAGCTGAGATTTAGATTTTAGAAGCTAATTCTGAAAACTTCCTGACCTTTGGCAAAACATACGTTCAGTTTTGAACTCTGAGCTTCCAGGTGAGCTGATGCAATTATGAGGTCATATATATAAAGTAGGCTGATTGCCTAGGTAGAATTTGTCTCATAGAGTTAAGCTTTTTAAGGAATCTCACTTTGATAGGCACTATCACTGTAGCCCAGAGGCAGAGGGGTTGGGTAACTACTCAATCATTACATTCAACAGACTATGGAAAGCAGTATTCAGGACAGAACCAATTGTCCACACCTTTTATTTTGTTTAGACAAACTCTGCAAAATAGATATTTCACCTAAATTAGCAATATCATAGTCCAGTGAAAGAAAATGTTCTCTCTTTTGAGGCTTTAAGCTTCAAGCAGTTTTCTTGCAATAGAAGAGAGGACTATGGATCTGCTTAGGGTTATAATAAAGTGAACACATATGATTATGCTGTATAATTACATAAGCCGGTATGAATTATGCGTGAGCTGAATACATGAGAATGATTTAAGAAGAATGTTACAATAAAATTTCATTTTACATAAGTTTACAATGGCAGAAAAACAATGTAGTAATAAGCATATACCAGAGTGACATGTTGGAAAAGAGCATGGAATGCAGATTTTTCTTACCCCCAAATCTCAATCTGATGCCACCATACAGCTTCTGGATTCTAAAATAGGCTAATTTTAAAATCAACATGTTATAACTTTGCCACTGGGTATTTAGTGCTCAAAATAATCAAATTAGTACAACTTTTCTCTCTACATCCAACAACTCACTTCACTTGTCAGACAGAGAATGTAGATTTTTTAATAGAGCACTACATTTCACTTAGAAAAGTTTGCTTCTTGATTCAAGCAACCTATTGATTATCTCCAAATGTCTCCCAAATACCTGAGCCTCAATATTTCTTTCATGTATTAAGAAAATAACCTGGGTCTCTTCTTACTCTATTTTTGACACTATTCAATGAGATGGGAAACAATACTGTATAAATGTGCAGAAAATTAAAAGGCATTAAAATCAAGTTTCCCAGTCTCAAATTTAAAAATGCACCTAGTAATCTGTGATATAAAATATTATAAGTACTTTCAAAAAAATGTTTTTGGACAGTGGTAATTAATTTCAAATAGGGCTTGATAGAAATATGTTAAAAATACATGTATACAAATATTTACATTTTTAAAGAAAACAATTTTAAAGGTTTTTCCCTCTCATCACTCAAAAGTTTTCTAAGTAGAAAATTACCCAGTTAAGTCAAGTCAATATTATCATTTTTAAAAATACATACTTCATTCCTCAAGACATGTCAGTATCATCCCTTAAAAAATAAAGATAACCAGAGAAAAGCATGCTACAATTACTCCTCCCTTGTTGTCCCTATTTACCACCCCATATATTCTCACTCGAGAATTTGGTTTGATATTGATGTTCTGGGTGACCACAGGAGAACACAGGAAAAGGATCTTTATATTTTAGGCAGATACGATAAACTAGGGTGTCAATGACTTCAGTGTTCAATGATTCTTACACGAGCATTCTCAGGACAAATTCTCCTTGTGGACAGGACTGTTTCGCTCTTCTGCTAAACTCAGGAATTTCATTTTTAGTGGAAAATAAAAAAAATGCCAAGATTCAATCTTTACTTAAGCTGTAATAGATATTAGCTTCTAATCATTACTTAACTGGCCATATTAACACACCCTCTCCCTGTCTCATTTTAAAAAGGTTTTTTTTTTTTTTCCTTTAAATTTCTAGTATAATACTCAGATATCACATGATTTTGGCTCATAGTCTCTCAACTATAAACTATCAAATTAACTGGAAAGCAAAAGCAACTAGGTTCTTTGCATTAATCTGTAATAAGCTAAAAATAAGGTAAACTTTACAAAACATTATCCTGAACTCTTATTTTAGATTCATCATCCAATAGGATTTGTAAACCCCTATTTTAAGGATAGGAGACAATGTTACGAAGTTCAAGACTTATCTTTTTGGTCTGTGAGTTTTGCAGTGGTTACCAGATGATCTCAGTTTGTGTTTATTTTTATTTGTTCTATGGAATCTGAAACATTTCTTCAATTTAAGTTTATATTTTTGTCTTTAAACAGCTGTAAAATCTTACCCACTTTGCTTTTGGTTAATGCCTCTCCTACAGTTCCCTTTCTCCTCTATACTGAAGTCCTACAAAAAAAATTAAGATTATTTTCTCCTTTTCTGCTTCTCAGTTTGTACTGTATGATTCCACATTTTTAAATCTCTTTCTTCCTTTTGAGTGATTGTATGAAGTCTAACAGATAATTCACTAATTCTCCCTTTATCTTTAATCTAATATTTAATGCTGTTGATTGATTTTCCCCAGGAACCATATTCATTTCAAAAATAAAATTTCTACATTTAAAAACTCATTTTAGCCTTCACAGTAGTTGTTCTTTTCTTAAGAAATCTGCTCCTTTGTGAAAAAAAAAAAAAAGTTGAAAGTAAAGTCTTTTGGGGGTCGCCACATCATCATTAGTTTGGGAGTTCCATGTTACTGCTTGGTGCACTGGCAGGCAATTTCTGGCTGTATGGTTTCAGAGGACAATTTCCTTGGGAATCAATTCATTTGAACCTTGGATGTCTTCCTACAGAGTGGTTTCCTATTAGTTAATATAAGAATTTTCACATTCTAAAAAGAAAAGATCTAATGTTTATTCTCAACTTGAGATTTCCAACACTTTACCAATGGGGATGAAAAATCCACTACCTCCTATAGAATGAACATCTAATCTTTTTTCTCCACATAGATCTCTTTTTTCTATCGACAGCACTGTTATCTAGTTCATTTGCTGCGAGCACAACCAGAGCAGCCTCCTTTTATATGGACAGAAAAGACTTCTGAGATTCCTTCTCCCATTTTCATGGGTCTGAGCTGTGCTCTCCAGTCGCTGGAGAAATTAATACCCCAGTTCTTAAAGAATATGAGACTCCATTACATTTTGGCCATTCAGATTTAATAGTCTCTGGCCTTTTGTTAAAGTTTTATATATATATATATATATATATATATATATTTTATTTTATTGACGGAACATTGCATCACAGCATTATTTAGGTTTGAGGTGTGCATCATCATAAATTAACATATGTATCTAAGACATTGTTTATTACCAACAGTCCAGTTCTATTCTTCACGATATTAACTGACCCCTTTTACCTGACTTTGGTAACTATTTAAAAAAAAAATTATTAAAATTATACAGATATAAAGTAAGTGTGTATGATGCTTTTTAAAGAATCTCATTTATTTTTTAGTTAACTGATTGTCCTTCCTCTGGCCCCAGGTCACAAATCCAGTTCCTTGAGATTCACACAGCTGGAACCTTAACCACTGAACTATTGGGGCACAAGTCAATGGTTAAAGACTAAACCTGGTGGATGTTACAAACATTTCCAAGGAAAAATTAAAGAAGAAAAAGCCTATTTCAGAAATGAAGTACTGCCATAAATTTTCATAGGGCTGCAAAGCTAGTTTTTTTCAATTACGTGAGGAGAAGCAATTTAACGTGCACTGAAATAATAAACTTGCATGTCTATGGACAATAATTATTTTCCACTGACATCCGTTTTCTACAATTTATAAAACTATGAAAGAGCTCAGAGACAATGTAACATGGAATCAGATAGTAGAGAAGTATGTGTTTAAACAATGCATAATTTCCCTTTGGAGACACTCACGAATCCTTTTTTGTTGATTTTAAATTTCCTTATATTTTAAATTTTAGTTTAAGTTGTAATCCCCTGTGCCTCATTCTCTTGCTTTCAAGTTTGATTAAGTATTTTTAAAAATGCATTTTACCCGGTGTTACTGCGGACATAGTGTAGAAAAGAGATATCTGAAGTCAGCTGAGCCCACCATACTGACTCAGCTTGATTATTCTGCATCTTTAAACTCTGCATCTGTTTTTATAATAAAAGTTTTTTCTGGACACACCCCTGTGGCTCAGCAGCTAAGACGCGGGCCATGGAAGCCCAAGGAACTGGGTTTGAGACCTGGGTTTGGCAAAAGAAAAAGAAAAATATTTCTCTCTGTCTCTCATAACGGTTAGACTTACTCTTCTTTGTCTTCATTGATTCCCCCCAGGTCTAACTTTGGTGATGTTTTATAGGATTTTGAGCCTGATATTTGTTCAGTGCACAACTCTGACTATACTTTTAGCTGCTTTCTCTATGTTGATGACCTAAAAACTGACACCTCAATCTATCTGATGTTTCAGGCTCTTGCTTCCAACTGTGCAATAGATATAATCAACTACACATCCCATTGGCAGCGCAAGTACAACAAAACCAGACTGATACATCTAATAAGCACCTTTACCTACCTCTTCAAGACAGTTACCAAAGCTGTTCCTATATTTCCTTTGTATCATGCTTTGCTAACACAACCCAGGGAATCAAATCAGAATTCTAGAAATCATCTTCAGCATCTCTCTCCCCTGTACCTTCATATCAGTGATTACATATTAATATCACTTTAAGTATTGAATTTTGTACCTGTTGTCATTTTGTCAGATGATACTTTATATTTTTCTACTTCTTCTGAAATTGTATTAACCTACAAAGTCATATTCATATTTCATAGTTCATATTTTCTAAACCGATTCTCCATTGCCAACCTGCTCAACAAATTATTCTTTCTGTTATAATATACAAGAAATCCATGTAAATCATAACAAAAATAAACCAATTAAAAAGTGGGCAAAGGATATGAATAGACATTCTTCCAAAGAAAATATACAAATGATTAACAGGAATATGAAAAGTGTTCAACATCACTAATCATCAGGAAAATGCAAATTAAAAAAAACTGAGATGTTGATTGAAAAAAGCATAATCTTAAACTGAGATTCTGATTCTAAAATTAATGTGGAAAATCAAAGGACCTACATAGTAAAAACAGTAAAATGAAGAGAAAAAATATGGTTGAAGTACTACTTTTCCTAATTTGAAGACTTAAAAGCTACACTAATCAAAACATTTTGATATTAACACAATGACAGAAGATAAATCAATGGACAAGTTTTGTGAGTTCAGAAATAGTTTCACACAAAAATGTCAAAATAATAAATGCACAAAAGGTATTATTTTAGTGTTTTAAATAAGTGATGTTGGAGTAACTGAATATCCATATAGAAATAAATCTTGACCATTTTATCAAGCCATATAAAGAAACCTTTCAAAATTGGGCATAGCTTGTGTAAAAGTGAAACAAAAAATTTCTAGAAGAAAAATAGGAGAAAAATTTGTGATCATGAGTTAATATATCATTTTTTGAATTGGAAACAAAAAGAAGTTCTAAGGTAAAAATTCAGATTTCATCAAAATCAAATCTTTTACTGATGTAAATATAAATAATTTAAAAAGAAATGTAAGGATAAGCTATAGACTGGGAAAAAATATCTGACAGGACTTAAATATAGAATATATAATGAATATTGCAACTCATTAAAAAGAAAATGATCCAATTTAAGCAATACATAAGATGGGTAGAGGACTTCAGCAGACATTTCACAAAGGAATAAAGTCAAGTTCATCACAAGATGCTCAGTATTACTGGTCATGTGGAAAATATTAACAAATTAAATCCAAAAATATAACTATATACTATGACCAAGAGGAGTTTATCTCAGGTATGAAAGGCTGATTCAATATTAGAAAATCATTCATGTAATTCTTCACATCAATGAATATTTTTAAATTACATAATCATATTGATGCAGAAAAATCTTTTGACAAAATCTAACACAATCATCATAAAAAGTCTCAGTAAGCAAGGAACAGAGTGAAATGTACTCAATTTGATAAAAAATATACACATACAAAGCACAGCAAATATTACATTTAATGGTGAGAAACTCAAGCTTTCCCTCTAAGATTGGAGCCAAGGCAAACTTATGCCTTCTATTCACTTCTTTTCAGTATATTGAAAGCTTTAGCTAATGTAACAGGCAAGAAAAGGAAATAAAATGTAGCTTTTATTGGGAATCAAGAATAAAACTATCTTGGTGGTAAATTAAATGTTCATGTAGTAAAAATAAGAAAGAAAAGATATATAAGACGTGTATGTGTACACACACACAAACACACACAGATCATGGAATGAGTAAGTCATTAAGGTAAGGATTCAGAGTCAATACCTAAAGGACGTCACTTTCTTATATATCAGCAATGAATTTGGAATTTTAAAAAGTGCAATTTAGAATTAAAAACACAATTCGGGGCAAGCCTTTTTGGTTCACATAACTGAGATGCTGGTATCCGGACCATGCAGAAGTTCAAGGATATGGGTTTGAAAAATGGGACCAGGATGAAAAAACAAAACAAATAAATACGCTTCTTCCTTAAGTGCTTCTTTCTTCTCTCCTTTGTCCTCTCCACCTTCACTTCAAAAAAAAAGAAAAAACACAATTTCCTTTGCATTAGTACCCAATGTGTGGACGATTTAAATATAAACCTAATATACTATGTCTAAGATTGATATGAGGGAACCTATAAAACTGTGATGAACAGGTCACAGCTAAATAACTGGCTGGATAGCCCAGCTTCATGGATAGGAAACCTTAATTTTATCAAGAAATCAGTTCTTTCCAACTTGAGCTGGAGCATCAATGCAATCCCCAGGTTGCACCCAAATTCCAGTAGTTTATATTATGGATACAGACCTACTGATTCTAAAGTTTATATAAAGAGCAAAAGACCCAGGATATCAACAAAATAATGAAAAAGAACAAAGTTGAAACACTGAGTTAACTAACTTTAAGACATATTAAAAAGCTACATACATCAAGAGAGTATAGTATTGGCGAAAGATGAATGAAACAGGATAGAGAGACAAAAAAAAAAAAAAGATCTCCATTAGAACAGACAACTGATCTTTGCCAAAGAAGCAGAGCCAACACAATGGAGCCAAAGTCTCTCAACAAAAAGCATTGAAACAACTGGACAATTACAGGCATCCAGAAAAATTAAGCTAGACACAGACCTTCCACCCTTCAGAAAATTTAACTCAAATCACAGAATTAAACATAAAATACAAAACTAAAGCTTCTAGAAGTTAAAGTAGGATGAAGTCTAGGTGACCTTGAGAATGCTTGTTGTATAGACAACAAATAAGCAAGTCCATGAAAGAAGTCACCTAACTTTTATTGAAATGAGAAACTTCCACTTGTTGAAGGATAATGCCACCAATAAAAAGACAAAACACAGACCAGAGAAAGTATTTGCATATACTCAGAAAACTCAGTAAGAAACTTACAACCAAATTTAAAAATGTGGCAAGGAACCTAACAGAAAACTCATCAAAAAATAGACCAGCACATAATCAAACTAAATGACATTCCATACATACATCATTAGACGTTTATGCATTTAATGCAAATTCAAACAACAAAGAGATATTACCTTACTAGAATAACCAAAATCCAGTACACTGACAATACCAAATGCTGGTGAGAACGTGGAGCAACAGAGCTACCATATACTGAAACTGTCATTTTGGATAAGAGTCTGGTAGTTTGCAGCTGTTGTTCGATAACCAATATACTCTGACCATATGATGCAGAATCATGCTCCTTGCCTGGTATTTTCCCAAATTAGTTGCATGTATGTATATACAAATCCTCCACCATAGATGTTTCTAACAGCTTCACTCAATATTTGCCACAACTTGGAAACAGCTAAGATGTGCTTCGGCTGATGAATGGATAAACTGTAGTACATACAAAATCAAATATTTTTCATTATGAAACTGCCAAAAAAAATCTATCTATCGAGTCATGAAAAGACACAGAGATAAGTTAAATGTATGTCACTAAGTGAAAGAAGTCAATTTGAAAAACTCTATTCTGTACATTATATGACATCCTGGAAAAGGTAAAGCTATGAATATTAGTGATTACCAGAGGTTGAACAGTGGGGCAGAGATAAATCTGTGGAAAGCAATTTTTAGAGCAATAAAAATATTCAATACCATAATGAAAGATACCTGTCATTATATATTTATCCAAATCCATAGAAGGTAAATCATCAAAAATAAAACATAATATAAACTCACTGGATTGATTATGATGTGGTGATACAGTTCATCAATTGTAATGTATGAACTACTCTGGTAGGAAATGTTGATAATGGGGAAGTCATAAATGTTTGAGGGTAGGGGTTTGTATGGGAAATTTCAGTTCCTCCATATTTTCTTGTGAATCTAAAACTGCTCTTTAAAATATGAAGTCTTAATGTAAAAAAAAAAAAAAAAAAAATTAAGCCATGAATTAAAAGTGGTAAGGGAGTTAACCTATAAGACATTAAGAGAACACAGGTATAGCTTATGTGTGAAATACCAAACATATATCTCTAGGATTAAAATAACCCCTGAAGTATATTTTAGAAGATGATAACAGTTTCCCTTTGGATAAGAAATTTGATATCTTGGGAATAGAGAGGAAGGAGAATTGTATTCTACAGCCTTTTTATCTAATGCTTTTGAGTCACGTGAACAACTTTCCTCTTCAAAATTAAACAAAACTATTTATGTATGTTGGGAAGAGTTGTAGAAGTGTCTCATAATATAGTATTTTGGAAGCATTTCAGAAAACTGGGACATTTCAATTATTTGAAATACTTTTTATCAGTTAGCATGTGCTGTATGATTAATCACCTCAAAACTTAGTAGCACAAAATAGCCACTATTTAGTTAACTCAGATTTCGTGAGTCACCAATATGGACAGATTGGTTGGACAGTTTTTCAGCTTAGGGCATGGCTTAGTTGCCACTGCTATGCTTTTGCATTTGTGGTCATTTAGTAGGTTGTCTGGGACTAAATAGTCTATGATATCATTGAAAAAGAATGGCTGGCATGACTGGGACTTCCCTCATTTGGTCTCTCATCCCCTAATATCCTTGCTTTTGCTTGTTCTCATGGGAGGGAAACCACGAGTAGCCGGAATGGAAACTGTGAGGTCTCTTGAGGCAAGGACTTAGAATTCTCACATGATCAGAGTATCACAAATCCAGCCTATATGTACCAGATGAGGAAAGACTTAATCTCTTGATAGGAGGAGGTAGAAAAATCATGTTTATTTTGTAATAATCTATCAAAGTTACAATGAATAATATCAACTTAATATTGAATTATTCTTAGAATAGAGGTGGAAACCCTTTCAGTTTCCTAGCCAAATCTTAATATTTTCAACAAAAATAATTTTATACTATACTCTCTTAATTATGAATGTAATTTGAAAAATATACCTATGATTCTGACTTCAGAGTATTCAGGCTAGATTTGTGTCCCCTTGAAATAAAAGTCTAGATTTTTTTCATGATCATCTTTTACATGGTTAGAGCCCCTGACATATCGCTTTTTTATATTACATACATAAAATGTAGTAAATTTGAATATAATCAATATGAAGCACAATCTAAAGATAATTTCATAATTTGGTATGCCATTTTCACATTACTATATTTTAGCCATAACCACACAAAAAAATAAAACTACTGTCTGGTTATGCTGCCCCCAACACTTGGCAAATGTTTTCCTGCACATGCCATCGGTCTTCCTTCCAGTCTACACATTCTTTGGATTCATTCTCTAAGTATGTACCCTAATTAGATTGCACATCATGAATTCTTTGAAAGGTCATATAGATCAAATCTTGAGAAACATAAGGTGTATGGATCTCAAGATTTGGAATGAGCCAAACCATTTCTACCATGTGTTAGCTCTTTGAAATGTCTTATTTTACCTCTATAAACTTAATTTATTTCACAATAAAGCAGAAATATTTCTATCTCCTTCAAAGGGTGACTTTTTGTGTGAAAATGTGAGTAAATGAAAATAATTAGATTAATGCCGCCTTACATCTACTGAGCAATGCACATTTGTTTTCCTTTTTCACTTTCTTTTATTCATATATTTCAACCATTTGCCAGTTCTTCTGATGCAGGCCAGGCATTTTAGTACAGAAGCTTAAAGACTCACTTGCTGTTCATAGATAGACCCACAGCAAAGTATCAAGCATTCACTCCACATTCATGGCTAGATAACTGGTTTCACATCAATGAAATCCAAGTGATGAACTTATTCTGAGAAGGGTGTGGAACCCTTTGTTGATGGCAAACAGAACCATGAGAGGTGGGACTTAAAATAACAGTGATGATCACATAATAATAGCTACCATTTTAAGCTTAATATTTACATTCACCATATCCAGGAAGCACTATTCCTAGTCCTACTCTAGAGTCAGAACTCAGAACGTTAAAGCAGCTGACTTGCCTGGGCTTACAACAGTTATTAAGAGATAGACAAGGACTGCAAATCCAGGCCTATTACACTCCAAATGTCTTGCTCTTAACCATTACCCCATACAGCAAAAATGGACATAGCTATGAATTTTTTTTACTGATTTACTGACAGTAAAGCTGTCACTAATCATATTTCTGATTTCTTAATAAAAGCTTTAACATTTTTCTAGAGTTGAATGATATTCAGAGACAACCGAAAACATGTGAGGGAAATGACTGCAGCCATCATTGGATCAGATATAAATTAGGCCTAATTACTTGAGCCTAGTAGGATTGGGATGTGGACCTGCAGTGATGATAATGGGATTCAGTGGACATACATTCTGGGCTCTGGAGAATGGGGTGATAGGTGGCAATTATCATTAGTGATTTTTGAATAAAGATGTTGGAGTCTTCTCACTCATTAGACCAAGCAGTTCAATGGTCATTAGAAGTGACTGTAAAAGGCACAGAAATACCATCAGAAAGGGGGTAATGATTATTACTGTAGTGACCTATTATTTCCATAATGACAGTGTGATTAAGAAATCAACATCAGACATTATTCTCCATCAGCCGTGGCTTTTAAAAGCGGGTGGCCGTGGTCACAAATCAAACTTGGAACAGTTTCTATACCTTTAGTGGAACTTACAGGACACCTACAATTTTATTTTCTAACTGTGACTTTAATTTGAATATTATCAGGGGCAGGTCAAAACAGATCTGCTATAAATCACTCCAAAAGTTTGGTGAGAGCTGGAGGCAGGCACACAGCATTTTCTATGAAAAGGAGAAGGCAGTTTCACAGTCATGGTATATTACAAATCTCTCAAGAACAAGAACACAGATGTGGCTGTCACTTTTTTTTTCCCCCCTCATGCAATGGCTGTAAATATAAGATGTGGGGCTTGGCTGAAAAGTAATATATCACATCCTGAGGAAAATACCACCCAGATTCTACACTAGGAGAGGGAACTGTGTAGACCACGTAGTAAATGAAAAGATGTAAAAACTATACTAGAGGACATTATGTTTAAGGAAACAAATTCTCATTATTTTGAATAAGACTTTGAATTCTTACAGTCTGACCTAAGTGACAATTATAATTGGATATTTACAATGAAAAATATGTAGAAAACCTACAAGCAATAAGTCAGTGATTATGCACTTGCGAAAAACATGTGCTCGGCATTTTTTTAAATCCCCTAATTAAATCCTAATTAGGATGTGCAGCAGAGTGTTAATTTTTGCCAGCTATCCCCCCAGGGCATTTTTGCACCTTCAGGAGTCTCAGCTTATTCAGATATGTAAGAGATAATTATCAATAAAAAGGACCACCGCACTGTTGGCTCAGAGAGCTGCTTATATGTGGTTTCTGTCTCTGTCTGAACAGTCAGGGGACCGGTGTGTGGCTATGAACGGTAATACCGTCCTTGGCTGTAACACTGGATGCTTCGGCTGCTCTACTGGTAAAGCACGGCTTTATCGATGCCCTTTGGTCAGAGCTTTTCTTCCAAAGAAAGAGAAACCTAGGTAGATGTGAAGAGAATCTGAACAGAAGGCTGACGGTCAATCAGGATATTCAAACCTTAGCTCCGCACAACCCACACTGCTAACTTTCAATCACATGCTTCAACTTCAGTATGCCTGAAATCCACTTTAACTTGTCACATTACACATCACACTTAAATGGCGAGTTTTGTGAATGAGAGTTGGGTATTAGCATTCTTAATTTTCCCCAAACTTTATTGGAGAAGCTTTCCAACATCCTTTTATTTTACCCCATCAACTCATATATAGACTTTCTTATCTATCACCCAGTTGCCAAAATTGTTGGCCACTTAGTATCTTAAAACCTTCAATACTAGTTTTTAAGACATCTATAAAGAAAACCAAAACGCAAAGCTCAAGACTCTTGCAGTCTAAAAAGGGAAGCAGTTGCGTTACAGAAAGGATGATATTATAAACTATCATTATCAGCAATAATGGTAGTGACCAGCATGTGTTGCTTCCTTGCTGTATTCTACAGTGTCTCCATACACAGACTCTCCTCCCTTCCAACAACTTTAAGAGTCATGGTAGACATTTTCTATACAGTTTATTCTGATGGAACTGAAAACCAGAAAATTTTAGGGCAGTGTGTCTAGAAGAAGCAGAGTCAGCATACCTCATACTTTATCATTTTTCTGGACAAAAGATACCTGCAAGACCAGAATATGATTTCTTAAAAGCTATAATATGGGTAGTAGTTACAAAAGTTGAACGTCAGAAGCCCAGGTGAAGAAGAATTACAAGTCTGGGAGAGGGAGTGCTGGTGAGGATGGGAGGTGGCACAGAGCAAGGTAACTAAAAAGGGGTCAAGAATGAGGGACTCAAGTAACCAGGCTTGTGACCCTGGCTGAAGGGAATCAACCAAAACGAAGCAAACAAATGAATAAAACTTCTTCCTCCTCTCACTTCCTGCCTGCCTGTCTACTTTCATTCCTGTCTTACTCTCCTTAAAATAAAAATAAAAAAAAATTAAAAATTAAATAAAAATGGGTCTTAAGTTCTCTAAGGAAGAATTTACCAGTGAGAACTTTTTGTTGAAATTGATGGGTTGTGTTTTATTATTTTAAATTTTTATGCCTAAAACTATTGAGTGAGAGACTGGACATTGGAGATATTAGAATAAAAATATTTTTTCTCCTAGTTGTTAACAACTAGTCCATCTCATTCATTCATTTTGAAGTATGACCATCAGGCAGAGACATTTCTCATATTTACTGATTTCTTACCACTACTTTTTTGCCTTTACCTTCAGAAATCATGTGCTACTTATAACATCAGGTTTCCTTTAAATTTTTTTATGAATAACCTGAAGCATCCAACTTCACCCTGCTATATCCCAAATCTTGATCCTAAGTACCTTAAATCTGTTTATATTGAATTTTGATCTTCTCTAGAAAATGTGCTTTTGAGCTGACATGCAGCACAATTCTGGGATTCAGCAAAGCACCAGAAGTAATGTCATCTTCCAAAAGGATTTTGAGAGGCTTTTGTCTAAACAAACAAGTCTTTAGTGTGTATCTGATCTTGGAAACTTGCAATTTTGGCCACTGTTGATTGGACACTCAGGGAGTCTCTCTTTGCCCCATTCTTCCAATGATGTGGTTCAAGAAAGAACCAGTTTTGAGAATCTAGAGAAATAATCAAGTTTTCTTACTTGATTTCAAGTCAACTTAGCTTTGGAGAAATGTATTTCATACCGCATTGTATTGATATCATATTTGATATTATGTTATATTATGTATTTTTTTATCAAGTAGCAGCAATTTCAAAAACAATAGGGGCCAATTAGGAAATAGGTAGTAAAGGAGGCATTCTGAGATGCATTTCCCCAAATCTTGGGACATATAAATAAAAGGAAAGGAACTCTATGAAGGTAAGGAACATAGACCTTAATTTTAATTAATTTCTCAACACAAATCAGTGAATGGTTATATCCCAATTTTGTAGCTTGGATTCTTAAGCTTATAGATGTTAGGAGACTGACCCAGAGACCCAGAAATGCTAAGTAACAGAGCCAGGATTTGAGTTCACTTATGCATCCTAATCATATTCTTGAACATTCTAACTCACTTTTATCAGTATCATTTATCTAATGTAAACCATGATAAGAGAGTCCTTCCTAAGAGGCATTTGTGAACTTTATGCATTTCACGTCTATGGATAATCTGAAAAAAATCTTTCAGTACGCTCACTTTAAAAATCACACTTTCCTCTCATTTTGTTCTCTGTGATGACAGTGGAGAGCAACTGCCAACAGATGTGCACATTTACAGATCATTAAATTCTCCTCCACAACACCTCCACAGAAATGCCCTGGTGTCAAAGGACCTCCTTTTCCCATCTGAAAGGAATGGTTTTAGAACAGTTTTGATCAAAACTACAAACTTAGTGAATTTTATCCCATGTGCAATTAACCTCAACAATTGTGGAGTTAGGGGGCACCGTGGGATCCTCTCTGAATCTGTATCCTGTCTTCTCATCCACTAATCTGCCTTCCCTTAGAGATCTTCCCTGGGTCACCTAAAGACTGTGAAGCAGATGGGCTTTCAACAAACTTCATGAGAGTACATCAAAGGGGTAAAAATCCTTCCTGTCTAAACATCTGTGTGTCCCCCACCCTTTGCTTAACACACTTAAACACCTATGTGTGCATTTATATACTCCTAGGATCTATTAGTTTTTCAGTGTCAAATGTCCTCCTTCATTGTTTCCAACTTCAGAGATGGAAATCATCCTTAAACCTCCGGCTTAGCTATCATACTCATAAGAAACTCCATCATGACTTAGCCGACAAAAATCAACCATGCTTTACTTGAATTTTATCTGGAACTTACACATTCCACAAGAATTACAGCCTAGCATTTTTTATTGCATGGCTCCCACTTTTACCTTTCTGTACTCCTTACTTTACTACATGCTCTAAAAAGCATAGACTATGCCATTACCACCTAAGTACCCAGCACACTGTACTATGCCTGACATATTAGTTTATAAAAACATGCTTGCTTCTCATATATATACATATTCAAATATATTATCATTTACTACATGCCTACAGCAAGAATACTTTTAATATAATCTTCAATGATGCCCACATTTATATTTACATAATGTGTTGTTTCCTGTCTTCGAGTGAAGGCTGCACCGACAAATTAATAGAATACAGCAAAAGTGATGAGATATCTCTTCCGTGATTAGGCTACATAATACATGCATTTTCATATTGTTATCTTGTTGGCACCTTCACTTTCTTTCTGGCTTTGAAGAAACAATGTGCCGTGTTTGAGAGACTCATAACAACAGCCTGCAAAGAACTGGATCCTACCGACAACCATGTGATATGGATCTAGCACTTGGCTCAGTTGAGTCTCACACAAAACCACAACCCTCTTTAATACCTTGACTACAGCCTGTGAGATTCTGAAACAGAGGACCCAGAGAAGGTAGCCAGAACTCCTAAACCAAAACAACTGTAAGACAGTGTGAGCTGTATTAAACCACTAAATTTGGGAGTCATTTGTTATGTACTTAATAGATGTAATAATGAATATGGTGCCAGTGTGGGACTGAGTGCTAGCAACATAGTGATGGGAAAGACAGATAACTCTTTCAGTACTCACTTTCTAATAAGCAAATAAAAATCACCTTATCTAATTTTAGATCTAGCTCAGAATTCTATTGACTTGAAGCCCTTTTCAAATGTTGAGTTGGTTATCTACTGTCTTGTAACAAACTAATCTAAAATTTAGTGTCTTGATGAGTAATTATTTCTCATGATATTTTCAGTTGAATTGGTGGCTCTTCTGATTTTGCCCGAATTTTACTCATGTAGCTACACTCACATGCCTAAAAAGTCCAAGATGATCTCAGCTATCCGGCAATAGATCCTACCTACCAAGTGGGCTGCCTCAGTTTCTTTCACATAAATCTCTAATCCTCTAAATTCTACTGGATTTCTTCTGTGGCAGCTCTAGGTCAGTGTTTCAACGCACAGTAGCTGTAGAGAGTCTGCTTGCAACAGCATGTTGATGACAATTGGTCAAAGACAGTAACATGACCAACCTCAGAGCAAATATGAGATGGTAGTATACAAATTTATTGTACCTGAAGGCATGGTTTATGGTGAACCACTGCTGGAACAATCTATAACAAATGGTATTGATAATTAGATTAATCAAGGTCATCAAGACTGCCTAAGCATAAAGAAATCTTAGGGGGCATTTAGGCCAATTTCCTTATAAAAATCAGACCAAAAAAAATAGTACCTAATTAAAGAACAGCTGACAATAAGTTTCTTTTCAATTCAATCATACCATCTCCTCCATACTGCACATCACATGATGGTTAACGTCAAACTAGTCAAAGAATTGTATGAAGGCAAAAGCCTGAGTTGTGGCTACAACTACACAATACTTGATGCCTCTTCATTTTACCGTGGGTATTTAAGCAAAACAATGTGCTAAAATTTTATTATTTAGAACGTCAGTCTATCTGAAACCGTGCTGCAATGTCCCAGCTATTTGAGAGGTCACTGCTATTAAACTATTAAATAATAAGCTATCCAATACCAGCAATCAGAATAGTGTAAACTAAACCATTATTTTTATAATGGTCTCCTTTTAGTGCAGTTAGCAAAACATTAATGGGTTCAGATTCAACTAAACACCTGATTTTTAATCTTTTCCAGGATTAATTGTATTGGCTGAAATAAAAGCTTCTCTGCTAAAATAAATTGAGCCAGGATATGGCTCCAGATCAGCACAAAGACTTTTGTTATGCAGGTAAATGCTTCCAATTTTTCAAGCCTGGATTACTGTAATTCCTATTTTCTGGAGCTTTTGCTCACGATGACTTGTCTGACACAACTCCTGGAGAACAATGAAGTTGAATCTTCATGAGAATGCACCATTTTGACCAGCAGAGATATGATCCCAGAGTCTCTATTGATAGGGTTCACATTTAAGAACCAGAGAGCCTACTGTTTTCTGCTTTTAGTGTATGCTATTCTCACTATTTTAATCATCACATTCTCGTACCAAGTCTCAATTTCAAATTTCCTAGCTAGAAAAATCATAATCATCATTGAAGAATTCTATCTGACATTTGATATTACCTTAAAGAAGTTCACTAATCAATTGCTGCTTTTTACAACTAATTTCATTTCATTTTAGGGACACGCATTTGCTCTTACATGTCCTTACGTGTATACTCTAACACATTTTTTAAATCTTGCAAATTTTCTTGTAGCATGCTCTTATAAATCTTTGGACAGAAAGCAAGAATGAGGATTTAGTCAGAATTATTTTAAAATACCAGTTCTACCACATATTTGGTGTTTGATTTTGAGTGAATCTGCTCATTTCTTTGAGACTATACTTACCTAGTTACATGTAAAATGGTAAATATACCCACAGAAAAAACTGTTTATGAAATGGATAAATTGCTCTACATTGAGTATCTGGCAAACTATAAAATTTCTGAGTGATAATTGCTTGAAATATTCCTTCCTAACAGCATTTATTTCTCTCTATTCCGACACTGTTGATGATCTTCTCAGATTAACTCACATTAGTTTATGTATCTTGACTTTAACAATTAATATTGTTAGTCTTTATCTAACTATATGGTAAAACCTGGAAGGATTTTTTTAATGTTTATGATGAGAACATACCACAATGAAGAGGCATCAAGTACTGTGTAGTTGTAGCCACAACTCAGGCTTTTGCCTTCATACAATTCTTTGACTAGTTTGACGTTAACCATCATGTGATGTGCAGTATGGAGGAGATGGTATGATTGAATTGAAAAGAAACTTATTGTCAGCTGTTCTTTAATTAGGTACTGTTTTTTTTTTTGGTCTGATTTTTATAAGGGAATTGGCTTACTCATAAGTACTGTCTTACTCATCACTATATTCCTGATAGAGCTCACAATATTAAAAGTTATCCAAATAATAGCATGTCTATTTTTTATTTGCTAGAGATACATGCTATGAGACAGGCAAACATTATTTTCATTTGTCAGATTAATAAACTGGATCTCAAGAAATGGAAAAGGTAGGGACCCAAGATCATAAAGTGAGTAAATCTTAACAAGAGGGATTGAAGCCAGATCCATCTTCCCAGCTGACTTAAGTGTTGGAAGGTCTATGTCTCTATATGCCTCTGTGGATGTGTTCCTACCAGAGAGGAAGAGTCCCCTGGCACCCACAGTCATGAAGCATAACATACGGAACATACTGCTCAGAGAGAAAAGTGAAGATTATTCTTTAAATAAGTAAAACTGCTAGATAAAAAAGCAGACAGAGAACACAGATTTAACTGATCTAAAACACTAATAAAACGATGATAAAAAATAAGGGTTTACTCTTCAAAATGAAAACAAGATGGGGTGGCTTCCAAAGTCATATATGACTTCATGCCTGCTTAGTTTAAAGGAATATCTTTAAGCTGATTTAACTTGTTTCAAATAATGTGTGGTATGTTCTCATCATAAACATTAAAAAAATCCTTCCAGGGTTTACCATATAGTTAGATAAACACTAACAATATTAATTGTTAAAGTCAAGATACATAAACTAATAAATCTCTATATTGTAGTCTCGACCTGGTTTTTCTCCCTATCGTGGTTTCTCATTAGTGAAAAAGTCTTTAATATATCTATCAGGAAAGAACAAAATGTTATAAAAATTTATGAAGAGCTAAGTCTTAAAAATGTAAACTGACAAAATATATATATGAAGGAAATTCCAATAAAACCTTGTGATATCATCATGAAGATAAACTTTTTGAGAACAGAAAACAGAGGAACAATACAAGATATATAATATCTCAGTTGTACTCTCATCCTCAAAGAAAAGAATAATTGATTTTAATAATTAAAAAATAGATGGGATCTTCTTAGATCATCAGCAATCAAAATTAAAAAGTCTGCTAGTAATTGAAATGGTTCATGTCTAGACACCATTGCATAATTTCAGAATCATGAAGAATAAAATGAATGTTCTAAACTATTTTGAAGTGGAACTTAGTAATAGATCACTTACAAATAAATTATGATGTTAGAAAAGAGCAGATAAGGATATTGAATGTTTAAAGGATTAAATGATGCTGAAGTTAGAATTGCCTACTTAAACTATCAGACATTTAAAACAAGAAGAAAAATGCATCTTTGTATAAATAAAGCTTACACATTCAAACATCTCCAATAATACACCATTCCTCAGAAGCAATTTGAGAACATGCTCCAGTAACAGAAAGAAGAGAGAAAAAATATATATGATTCAGGAAATAATGGTTCCAATAATAAATAGTAATGAAAGAAACTCCCAGGACAAAGACTGTAGGCATAAAAAGTTATCAAGTCAGGGTAAAGCAAAAGCTGCAGCAATTTCAGAAAAATCTATATTGGATGGTATTTACAATGAGATTGAATGCATTTGATAGTATTATTTATTTATTTTCAGCTTACAGACTGAACCAATAAGCAAACTCTTTTGGGCTTAAATATGTTACAAAATGTATAAATATAAAATGCAATGTTCCGCAGAGAAAAGTAAATGAAATTATAAAAGTAGAAATACAACAATAGGAGAAGCTGGAATGTGAGGAAAAAAATACAGGAAAATGATGGGAAAGGTCCCTAGTATTTTCAAATTATAGGAGGTAGAAGAAAAATAGGATGAGTAATGTTTATAAGATATATGGTTAAGCAACATAGGGACAAAATTTAGAATGAATGTGCAGGGAGCAAAAAAACAATTGGAGGCTATGGTATGAGTTCAATCCTTACTTTGGAGGAAAATAAACAATTAAAAAGAATATTACACGAGATATTTTGCATAAATCTATTTGAGCGCACATTGTCTCTATTCCTTTAGACATTACTATTCAATGTGCTTCAGATCACTGCTACTGGTGTTTCTGTACTTCAGAACTTTTTCTAGACAGATACTCTGCCCATAATTGGGGCAGATTAGAACTGTGAATTAAAAACCATCAGAGCAGAACTTAAGCACTCCCTGAAGGAAGAAGGTACACAAAATCTCCTCTTTCCACTAGCAAGTTGGACATTTCTGAGGAATGTATCACACACATTTTGCTAGATTCTTCTTGTGGGATTAATACCTACTCTCGACATGGTCATTAATTGAAGAGTATACCGTTAGCTACCATTCCTTCTGTGTGCCTCTTCCTCATCTTCTTGCACCTTTCAAATAACTTACAGCTCATTTTATTCCAGGATTTGCTTCTGGGGAAATCTAAATGAAGACATAGTTTTAGGTATGAAATCCCCCAATATTAATTGGATATTAAAGTATCCTATTAATTAATTAGATATTAAAATAATTTATCCACTGAGGATGATAAGCAATGTAAAGAAACTGCTTTTCATTGTAAATTCACAAGTCCTGTTTTATTATTAACAAACATTCTGATAGTGAGAGAGATATATAGATACATAGGTAGATCAATAGACAGATGAAATAGAGCAATTGATAAATGATCACTAGACAGACCAACAGTTAAAGGTAGCAAGTCTGCTGTTGCAGTTGTTAATTAATCCAGCCAACTTATGAAAGTGAGAGGGAATTAAGCCCAAAGTTGAACAATCCAAAGTTTCCTCCAAATACAAATGTCAGCCAACCAGGGCAGATTGGACACAATCCATTCACAAAGTTTGGTTTTCCTATATGTGTGGTACCCATGTCAGTGAGAGGAGTAATAGCCGAAAAATGTTGCCTGAAAAATTTCTGTGCTCACAACCCAGTTTACCCTATAGATCTACCTTCAAAGTTTCCTATTAAACCTCAGTTGTACTCTCAGGAGAAGTTCCAGCCAAAAATCTAGCTGAGTCCCTCTGTCTTTCACGTGTTGCCAAGAAAATAATGAAAACCGTAGCATCTTCCTCTCTCATCCTTATATTTCTAAATTTCTTGCTGACAAGATATGCACAGCTTGCTGACTGAGTCATGCTCACCTAATTCTACCAATTCCATACATTTCACTTGTACAAAATGTAATGCAAAGTATTTTCAAACACACAAAAATGCATGGATATATATTTTCCTCTAGAAATCCTTTCATCCAGCCCATTTATGTACTTCTCACTTAATAAATTTCTGTAGTTAAGAACAATAGTTTTCTCTTCTAATCAATGTAATTAATATATTCTTAGGTTAAAACTGATTCTCCAAGAAGGTGAGCCAATCTTCCAGACTCTCTCGTGGCTCTCATAACCCTGGCTTGAAACAATTTGTCTCTGTGGAGGTGCTGTAATCCAGTTTAAGAGCTAGAGATTACACTGTCCTTCTGCACACAGAGCTCAACTCTTTTGAATAAGGTTTGAGGTGTTATAAACTTTCTCTCTCACTGTTGAACTCCACAATGCTGCAACTTCATGGACACTATTTTCAGAGACTGACAAGAACAGGTTGGGTTTTGGTGGCTCCGAATTAATGTTCTATTCTCAATGCTGCATAAACACAACTGATTTTTCATGGGCTCATTTGATGAAAAATTCTAGAAGGTAGAATGTTTTCTCCTTAGAAAACAGATGACCCTTAATGCCAACTACCCTGAATTTTTAATTGAATTTTTTCTCAAAAGACATTAGGGCTGGTGATCAGACAGGAGTTGAGAAAAATAGACAAACTGACAGTAATTAGTAACAGGAAAATATAGTCTTTATGAAGGTAAAATAAAGAATTAGGACATGCAACAATAACTAGTCTAGAACATCAGGAAAACACTCCCTGGTGTCTGAAGGAAGAATAGCAATGGCCTAGGTGAAATGGAGGATGCTGAGGGCAAAAATGCTATTCTAAGGAGAGAAACGACAAGGGTAAAGGTCCGGAGATAGAAACTAAATGCTTCAAGAAAAGAGATAATAGATCTGAGGATGAAGATCACATTTAGCATTGGAATATATTTTGTTTTTATAATACAGCTTTTTGACTGCTTTTTTCCCGTTATCTACTTAAATTTTAGGCAACAAAACTGAACACTGTATATCTGCTTCCACTGGAAAATAATATGAAAGGGCAATTGAAGCCACACTCTTGCACTGCGCAAGTTAGCTGAGCAGTACAGCCTCAGGAGATTCGCTCTTTTCATTCCCTCTCGCCACAGTCCACATACTCCTTTGTGTATTCATTTTATGAACTTACTTGCCAGGCAATTGCACTGGTAACTACCTATACACGTGTCATAAAGTGGGATCTCAAATAATCCTGCATCACCCTGACACCATTACAGAACCCAGACATGATAGGCGCTCAAAAACCCTACTATGCAGTGTACAAGTGAACTCTTTAAGAGACACATGAAGGTTGGTGTGGCTAGACTCAGAGAGAGAAACACCACAAAAGAAGAGATAGGGGCTCATTCAGACATGAGATCCCATTAAAGGCTTTTTACATACTCTTAGGTCAACGGAATACCATCAACGCATCCTAAGAGTAGGATGAAGGTCAGCTGTACAAAATAAGGATTCTATCCACAAGGAGAAAGGATATATTACATTTTGGGTTCGCTTTTATAGCAATTCCTCAGATCATCCTAACAAAAGACATGAGATTTCAACTGAGATCTCTCATCTGTATCCAGTTAGACAGACTCTGAGAAGTGTCTTTCCTTAAGCCAGAGGTCTAGTAGATTAAGTGCTAACGTTTTCTCCTTTCTCTTTTGACTCCTTCTCCTTAACAGAAAGCAAATGGGGGAATACACTGTTTTCACAGTTGCTGTATTTATTTTTGATAAGCCCTAGACGGATACACCTCCATAAGAATGACTAATGTGATCTAACAGAATCTCAATAAATACGTGTTTACAGTTGAGCAGGAAGATAAGACCTCCATACCTGCTTCCTTCTGTTGACTATGCACTGATCAATGTTTAAACAGATATCTTTAAGGAAAACATGATATTCTCAGCCACTGGCACCTTAAAAACCTGATCTGAAAACTAAATCCAAAAAGCTCTATCCAGATACCTGCAAGTCTTTAACTTGGTCAAAATGAGGCTGATTACCATAAAAATATAGTATTTTTAAGGAAAATGCAGTAGAAAAAATACAAAATGGTAAGTCACTACTAAATAAGTATCCAAATTAACCTTTGGTTTTTATCTTTCCTAAAATAGTAATTAAAGACCAAAAATAATTTGTTTGTATGGTTTTTATATTAATGAGTGATTTGCTCTTGGGTTTAGATTCTAATCTGGTCAAGAACTACATTACTGTGTGTTAAAACATTTGCAAAATATAACCTGATTTTAAAATGAGCCATAACAACAATTGTATGGTGCACCGATTTATTAACTTTAGAGAAAAAAAGTATACATTTTATATACATAAAATTGTAAAATACTTCAAAATCAAAATATCACATTTCTATTGAGAAGTAGGAATACTTTCAAAATTATGCTTTACTTTTTATTCACTGATAGCTTAAAAATATATTAGCCCAATTATACTTTTGAGTAAACTAACTTGCTATGAAGTATAATAAAAACTATGAAAAACTGCAATGACCTAAAATTATTCCTATTTTGTGTATCTTTTATCATCTTTCCTCTGTGCAGCTGGTGTGCTATTTCAAAATAATAATCAGAATTTGTTATTCTCCTGGTAAATCCTGTCTGATGAACACCAGTTGCTCTGGGAAGAAGCCTGGGAACCCCACTAATGCGGTCCCAGTCTGTTGACAGCTTCTCCATAAACACACACCCCCAAGCCCCTACAAAATGTGCTCCAGACACACTTCTCGCTCCTCACAAGCATCTGGCTTTTTTCTACCAGGAATGTGCACTTGCTGTTCCCTCAACCTAGTATTCTCTTTGAAAGGTCTTTACAATTTCGTTTGTTGTCATCTGTAATAGCTCAGTTCAAATGTCACCTCTAAGTTTTGAGAATGTAACCCCAACTAAATGAAAATATAAGCTCAGTCACCATCCTTGGTGTGCTTATTAGAGAAAGCATTTCCTGTCTTTCTTCTGTCCTGCTAAGTACCATGGGGTGGTGTACTTTTGATGGCTGTGTTTTCCCCAGTTCCCAGGTCAGCTGGCTTTATTGGCATTGGACAATGAGAGGTCCTGATGTGACTGGCTCACTGACTCTTTCCCTCTTTCTCTCTTTCTCTCTTTCTCTCTCTCTCTCTCTCTCTCTCTCTCTCTCTCTCTCTCTCTCTCTCT